>JAQFVV010000282.1:384712-524712 GCA_028023455.1 Epiperipatus broadwayi | reverse complement strand
TATAACATAAATCACATTAACACGTATGTATTTTAATTTAAAAATATTTTATTTAATAATAATCTCATGTGTATGCGGGTGTAAATAATAAATATCTATATATTTCAATGTAGGAGATTGTGAATAAATTAATTAAGTTATATTATATATATGATATTATATATGAAACATTATTTTTTTATATATAAATTTGTAGCCAGAAATGATGCAATCTTGTTAGATAGTCTCTCGAAAAACAATTACCCGGAAGATCCCTTAGATTAAAGTAAAAGATTACAAATTGGTAATAATAAAATAAACCCATTAGTGGAAATTGTCCATGCTAGCTTGTTTTAAAATCATAAGATATATTTTAAAACAATCATTTGAGAAACTGATAACAAACTTGCATTGTTTCAAACATCTTACTAGATAAGAGTATCTGGTCAAACTATTCCAAATGAAACTTAAGTGCTTAAACCGCCTCAGGTCCAGCAGTAGTTGCTAAGTTACAGCTTCAAAATAAAAGTATATATACTCCTGGATTTGAATCCAACAAGAGGGAGACCATTAAATAACTAAGTTGCTATACATATTTCACACCAGTTTTAATCCTCACTCAATGTGTCATGAGTAGGAAATTTTGCCTTGTCCCTCCGTTCTAATATGCTGTTCCCATGAACAAAGCTCTGCATCCTGTACTACTGAACTTTATGTATATTTTTCCAGTGAAAGTGAAGTTCTATCCCTCAAATAATAATGCTACCCTAGATCTAGTGAAATAATATCGATGGACTGATTCCTAGTGAAACGCTCTTCCAAATAATCAAGGTAAAAGAACTTTGACCACTTATAATTCCTAAATCCTGCCTTCTCTGTAATATTTATATTTGAAATCATCTATATTAATGTCTTCAAATATGTATTCTATAACTCTATATAACTAATCTATATTAACCCTTTTCCCGCGCTCGACGAGACTCCTCGTCGACATCTAAAATCACTCTAACTTAGTTCGTTTTTATACGATAAAATTCGTTAAATACGTATTTAATTCGTTTTTAAAAGTTCTGTACGATGGTGACATCTTCCGATTTATTTTAGAAGTAAAAAATAAAAAAAAACGCATTTTAAACCTAAACAAAGAAGGAACATTATTTGTGATTGGTTCTTAGCATGCTCTCAGCCGAAAAAGACATTCTGATTGGCTGGAAAGAACAAAGAAACTGCCTGATCAAAGAAAATAAAGAAAAACGCTGAGATTTTCATTTTGAATACGATTTAAATTATTATTAAATAATATTTATGGAAATTAAACATAATTTTCAGAGAGAATAATAAAAAAACAAAATTATTTTCGAAAAATATTGAAGATTTAAGTAAATATATTGAAGATGTAGTAAAAAGAAATATTTACTTTTCTATAACGTAAAAGTCGATCTTTTTGTTTACATTATAACTTTTATGTTGCCGATATAGAATATCTTAGAATAAATAAATAGCAATTTATTTTTGAAAGAACTTTCGTTTTCTTCATGACCTGAAAAATTAATTATATACTTTTTATAAACGTATCTGAGTTGAATTTAATATTATAGACGAATATGTTTTAACAATAGGCTTTGTCTTCAGTTTGTGAGTTGGCCAATTAAAAGATTTGATTTTTATCTCATACAACCAATGATTTAATTAGCGGTTTAAGGGTTAAGCCTCCTATATAATGTTTTATTTTCTTTTATTTCCAAGCGGCAAACAATTTTCATTTACATTTATGTATGTATATTTTAAAATCAATGCCAATAGTATTCTAAAATCACAAGCATATAATTCACTTTCGTTTCCCCACCCATCATTTGCCGGGTAAATAATTTATAATTTGATCAAAACAAGTCTTATTCGGCTTGCCCAGGTGCTCGCGATTTTAGATAAATAAACTAATTACATTTTTCATGTTTACTGTAGAAAAACAGATTTGACATCTGTTTTTCACATTCTCTTTCCTAAATAATGTGCTATCTTTTATTCTTAAATTATATTTTATATGTAAAACCCATCTTAGCTATTATCACCACCCATTTATTTTGTAATCATTTATATATTTTCACAAGGGCATTGATTAACCAAAATTGAAATTTATTAAATGTGTAAGAAGTAATGAATAATATTAAGTAACATAATGTAAGGGGGAGGGGGATCTTAACATCTTAGTTTTATATTTAAGTATAATTATTACCCGTGTTTGCTTAACAAAGCCATATCATTACACCGAATATTTCATAATTTATGGGCAATAAATATGTTTCGATAATCTTTAATTTTAAAATTATATTTATATTATATTATTAAGCATTACGTGCATAAAGGCCATTTCGTTTTTATATATGTTCGTGCTTCTTTTTCACATGGAGGTATTCGCGCAGTCGAGCCCCATCGTCATTCTCAATGTCTTTAAACCAGGCTGTAAAACCACCCTGGGGACATACTTGGTCTTATGTGCATACTTTATATGGAGAGTGATCTGGGAAACCAGCCCAATAATGACATTGCTGACCACTCTTCGTCATCCATGATTCGCCTGTACTTCATTCCAGGGAATCTTGGAATTTTTCATTCGTCAAACCGACCCTGCCTACGTTTGCAGAGGAAATCGGTCCACTTCATTATAAAAATTCATAAAGCACACTCCAGGATCCATAATTGGACCAACTCAATCAGCCTTTTAGTGTCTTATTAGTCGCCCAGAAGTATTCATAAGCTGTAATGAAATGATTTCTCTAAACAGACATATTTCCATTAGTTTAATATAAGTATTAATGTGATAGATTTAGTATTGTTTATATAATTATTCATTACCCATCCCGCGCATTAATTATCTATAACCCCAAATTAATAATAATATCGAATGTTGTTTAAATTAATTAAATGCTCTTTTCATCTCTGGGGGTGTAATAGGATTCCAGTAATGTATTCTAATAGCGCCAATTCATGAAATCACACACATATATATATTATTGGCATAGCCGCAAATCTTATGTTATCTTTAAATATGAATCAAACACATATATGTAATACTCATGAGGCTAATGTCGGCTAAATAACCCGACATAATCTTATTATTAATAAATCTTAAATATATAAATCAAACTCGAACCATTGCTTTCTTTTAGTTAAGTTAAAATATTAAGTTATTACTTATGCTAAATATGACTAGATCTCCGCTCAATACATAATTAATATGCTAGGTCGCGAGCCTTCATTGCTCATAAAATATAGCTAGTTATTAAGTTAATCTATCATAAATTTAGCCTAGAGTCTTTTTGTGTCTCCGATGATCGATGGCGGCGGGTGAGAAGTAAATTAAGTCGATGTCATCGGGATTGTTGTTCATAATGTTATAGATCTGGGAAATAGGCAAATAGGGCAGAATTCATAAGTGTTCCTGACCTGTGTATCTTGCGCACGATTGGATTCGAGGTACTTTTGCCTAGATGCTAGATCTTGTTACGTGAACATACAAATCTGACCGGCACAATATAAAGAGGAAACTAAATGTCAACTTAGGATATCCTATTATTTTCTTTAATGTCTAACAACGAAGGAATCAAGAATTGCGTCTTCGAAGGATTTTCATTCGCGAGGAACATCTGAGATTATTGTATTAACTTTTATAAATACCATTTAAGTTTTTTTGAAAATTATAATTGGGAAAAGTTAATTTCATTTCCTTTATCATCGTATTCATTTCTTATAAATAATAAGAGAGAATTAATAATTTAAGTTATTTTTATTTTTATTTATGATTAATAAAGATTTAAATATAGGTTAAGAAATGTTAATATGGGAAAGGGATAATGTGAACTTGGAGGTAAGAGATTAAATTATTTTTAAATTCACATACTATTATTTTTTATGACATGACACTACATTGTTTCCAAATAGGCTAATAACCATAATGTATGATAAGTGAATAAATGATTAACATTGTTGTTAAAAATATATTTTTATATTAATAAATATGTTACATACCATCATTTTAACGAATGAAGATATTATATATAAATGATTGGATTATTATTTGTATAATCTAATTATTATAGAATAATGTTAATATAAAAGTCTTGAATATTTGGATACTTATATTTTATATACATTGTAAAATCATGTAGTGTTATAGGTTAGAAAATATATCTACCGTAAGTAAATAAAATATTTATATTTTTAATATAAGGAGGTAGATATATAAATATATTTTTTATATATTATAAAATTTAAGTTATTTAATTGTTAAATAAATAATTATGTTTTTTATATTAAATTAAATGAAGTCTTTAATTTTGTTTTATTTAATTTAAAATCAGTGAGATTTGTTATTAATATTACTTTAGAATATTGATAGGAACCCCTGAAGAGAGTAAATTGTTAAACTTCCCTGAGCTCGAAATCTGAGCATAACGGTAAAGTTAATTAAGGTGAAAATTGATTTGATGTGGTTTAGATATAATAATTTATTAATAATACATTAGTTATTACGAACAAATATAGTTTTATATCAAAATTAAATCACATCATTCGTGGCATTCTATATGAAGACCTTATATCTGACTATAGGGAGATGTGACTGCCTTAACTTATCTTGTTGAGAGGGTGCATACCGTTACAATATATTGTGCTGAATCAGGACTCACCAGTAGGTCCATCACACACACACATATATAATTAATGTTCGGGTTATATTAAGATACCAAATCTTCAAACTTTAATGGACAGGCTTCAATTCTCTCCAATCTCCAACTCTTCAGTCATCTATATAAATGATAACTCTGATGACAGCATGTTCAAAGTCCTTGGTTGTCATGCTCATGTTGATCATAAGACATTCACAAACTTTAATGGACAGGCTTCAATCCTCTCACCTCTCCAAGTGAAGACTTCATGGTCAATGTGGATATGATAACAGAATTGGCTAACAATAACTTTGAACATGTTGTCATCAGATTTTTAATGATATGGATGGAGAGGATTGAAGCCTGTCCATTAAAGTTGAAATATTTGTTATCTTAATATAAACGAAGCACTGATTATATATGGGTGTAGGAGATGATCCAGATGAACTGATGAGTGCTGATTCAGCATGAATTAGATAATATATTGGAGGTCATTTATTTTTTTCATATGTATGTAGTCATGGGTATTGGTTGTATAAGATGGAGTGAATGATTAAAGGGAGTTTGAAAGTCTGGGTTCAAATCCCTTTAACTACAACTAGCTTAAAACATATATAATATATTTGTATTTAAATATTAAATGTTTTAACTGTTTATATTAAAATAATATAATAAATGAACGAGTAGATGTTAGTGCATTACAACAAAAATTATAATTGTGAATGAAATAAATACTATGATAGGTATGTAATGTTAAAATATGTAATGATAATCTTTTGTGACTTGTTTATGTTATGATCATATTATTGAAAAATTATAGAGGATTTAAACACAGACTTTCAACCAACTGATGAGCGCTGGTTCAGCATGAAATATATATATTGGAGATCATTTATTTTTTTTACATCTATGTAGTTATGTTATTGTGTATATGAAATAAAGTGAATAGCTGAAGACAGCTTGAAAGTCTGTGTTCAAATTTCTTATAATCACATCTAAACTCCAAGTACATGTATAAAATATATACTTTTATTTAAATATTATAGAAAATTAAAAAAAAAATGTATTATACATTAAAATGTAACAGTATATCTACGTATATAGCAAATATTGAATTTCAATGATATTTATTCTATTCATCCACAGACAATTAACCACAGGTATTACAATGTTAGTTTATGTCATAAATCACTTTTATTACATTAATTAATAACTCTACAAGAAAGGTAAATCTTTATAGATAAGGCAAATATTGCATATAATCTGCTGAATATTATTGGGAAAATGGCCAGTTTAAGTGCAAAAATAAAAAAAAAACACTATCTATAAATTAATTCAAAATTTTATCCTAAAAATAGATTAGTTTTGTTAACCATAAAAAAAAAATATAGTTATTGTCAAGTGTGAAGATAGAGACCATTTTTAATGCAAGAATAAGAAAGTACATGTCATTATTAGTAAAGGCAACAATGTAAAACTGCATTAATATTGAAACGTTACAAGACACGTGACCTCAAGATTTTCAATTATTGTGTTATTGTGATGAATATGACATAAAATGTGAAAACCTGCTAAGAAAATCATTTATATTATTTCTACTTTATTTTAATTTTATTATATATATATATTGTAGCAGTCGATCTTAGCAAGATCGAGCTCCACTGTTCTACCACTTAACCCACTGTTTTTTCGTCACATGTATATAAACTATACGTATATTTCTGAGAAGCGTCTATAAAAGTTTATAAATATAAATCTCAAATAAAAATTTTCTTTAATTTTAAACATTGACTTTTATGGATGCGACTCAGTTATATACATATATTAATGGAGCTTTTATATATATAAAAGCACAAGCAAATCCTTTAAATAATTTTGTATTTTTTTTCTTAACTATGTGTTATTTATTTTATAAATATTTTCTTCACATAAGTATACAAATATTTAAGATGGAAGACGACTGTCCAAGAATAATTAAAGAGGTGGGAACATTACTTTGTTTCATGATTAAAAAGGAATTTTTAAATTAGAGTAAAATTTAAAACAAAGCTAATTGATTTTAATTAGAGATTAACATTTTTTATCAAATCTATTTCCAATCTGGAAATTGATTTGAAATTATTTTGGACAGTTATTAACGATTCCATCTCCACTAACAATAGGTAAAATATTTCTGTAAATTAAAGATAAAAAATTTAATTAAAAAAACATTCTTTGAACACCTTAGAGTTTTGTATAAATAGAGCCAAAAATCTATTGTGAAGAGAGAGTTAGGTCAATAGTCTTTAACCGACTTCACGTCTGTTTAATTTTTGAGGGGCTTCAGCCTCTTTCCCTCCATCTTTGGCTCTAATCTTCGCTATGCATGATGTAGCTTCTACCATTCAAGTGTTCCTGTGCTGTCCAAGAACCGCCGAGGCCAAGAGACATGTCAAAGAATGCCACCTGCCATACAAAATTCGTCTGTATTCCCTAGAATGCTGAGGTAACCAGCCCAAAGTCATTATAATCGTATTACCTAAATTATAACTTGTAAACTCTCTTTAAATTAATGTTTTTTGTATATTTAATCTCTTTAACTCGCTCATCGGCGAGTACGTTAAAACTAATAATTATTTATTTTCTTTATATCGATTCTCTATAACATAAATTAATACTACTATAAAACATTTCATTCAACTCACTTATAATTTAGTGCGGTTATAATTTATTTTAAATGATATTTCTATATTTTTCACTAAACTTTTATTTTTAAATGCAAATCAAACCCGGTTTTACAAACTTATAAGAGGGGGGGGGAGATTAATGAGTTCTTATTTATTTATTTCATAAATAGTTCGTAAGTCTGAGTTTTTCTTGTAAAATGAATATATGCTTTTTTAAGAAAATATATTTTATCGTAAAAGTATATTGCAATCTGGGGTGGATATTGGTATACGTTAGTTTTATAAATTTCTTTATTCATCATTGCCAAAAGGCTGGTGAACAAATTCTATTTTGTTGTTTGCACTTTTAAGTGCATGAATTTTAGTTTTTATATATATTTAAATATAATAGTATTGATTCAAGAAAGGAGAGCAATGCACACTTCATTAATTATAGCGTTAACTTTTAATAAATGATTTTATCTCACACGGGTCATTATTTTAACATGTCATTACGTATTTGTTAAACTATTTAAGGCTTTATATTTATTCTTTAAATCCAATGACTTTACATTATTATAATAGCGTTGTTAGCATAGGCCACTCTTCATATTATTAAGCTTTATCTAGAGATGTGCATTGGAATGCCTGAGTCGTCTCATCTTCGTTTCAGGTTGTAAATAGGGCAATGAATATCCCTAGACCATATCTATATATATATATGTACTCGCGTAACGAGAGCAATGCTTGAGAAAATTCCAGCAAAGTTTGGCACAGTGCATCTCTGTCTGAGGACCTTTTGTCAACCGATTCCACAAAATGTGGGGTGGCAAGTCGGCTAGACTGTTTTCTTCCATATTATTATGATAAAGAACCTCAAAATATTGGATCCGCAGATATTCGGCCATTATGCTAACACCACAATTTCTTATAGTTTGTTTTTCTTTTAGCCTGTTTGACAAAATAAATCATAATGATATGTGATAATGAAACATTTTTCTCTTGTAATATTTTCCATTGGAGTTTAAATACAACCTCTCATGAAGCTGCCCTCCCCTTTATTGAATAAGCCATTCCCGCAATTATAGTTTCGCTATATTCTATTCTTAAATGTCGAAAATGTAAAATAAATAAATGTTTTTAAGTATATTTTGATCACAAAGTATCCTCATTTTAGTGTTGTAAATAAAGTCCATAAGTGAAAATATGTATCCAATGCCAAGGGCATTATATTCAAGTCTTATAATCAGCGAAACTCCTATTATTATATTTTTACATGTACAGTATTTCTAAATGTATAAACGTCTACCAATCAACCAGATAAATTTATTTTTGTACATTGAATAAAATTCTATTTGAAATATATGTCAGTATTGTAACCGCCACACTAAATTGATATCTATTAAAATAAAATAATTGTAAAAAGATCGTCAAATATTTGTAACCAAAATTAAAATTTTAAATGCGTGAAGTTGAATATATATAACATCTTGAATTTTTGTCAAAATAAATATTTATATATATTAAACTTGAATAAGTTGTTCGAATCTCATTAATATTTATATTTATGTATGTTTTAACATATCTTGGGTTCACTCAATCTCTCATCATCATCATCAGCTGAGTTCTCATGCAAAACGATATAGCACCGGGCCCGGAAATAATTAATTTATGTAGTATCACCGTAGAGTGTTGTCCGTAGTGTTATAGATTTGGGGAATGGGCAAATAGGTTAGAATTCATGATTGCTCCTGACCTGTGTATCTCGGGCATGGGTACTTTTGCTTAGATTATAAGTCTTGTTGGATGGACATACATTTTCGACCGGTACAATATATCTGTATGTACAAAAAGCAATATTTTATTTAACAGCAATAAAAAAGCCTTTATATATTTCATCATCATCATCATGACATAAGAATTCTTTTGTCACATTTTTTGGGACATGGGGAATTAAGCATTTCCATTAATCCTCCGTCAACCATTGGTGGTCGAGTAGTCAGCACATCTGCCTTGCAAGCAGTTGTCCCGGGTTTGCAACTTCGCTTCCCGGCCAATGCTTTGACACATGGAAAAATAAAAAGAAAAAGTTGTGTTTTTCTCAGTGCAATCTGCTTGTAAATTGTTTTAATTATTATAACTAAATTTTCTTTCATTTTCCCTAATAAAAAAACAGAATTCACATTGTCCCAAAATTTCAGTCATTACAAAAATAAAACAAATAGGAGATATACTTAACAAAAACATTTACTATATTTTAACATGACTTTACTGAATAACAGTGACCAGCTGATTGATATAGGTGGGTCCCTCAAGAGGCATCTCATAGTAGAAACAGACTACAACTAATTTTTCCTCCAGAGAATCTGGTTATTTTTAAGTACACCTCATAGTTTGATTTTCATACAAAATTATGAATAAATATACAAAATTTAAACTTTTTATAAAAGAATATATTATGGAGAACATATTACTTGATTACATTATGTTACATCAAATAGATTACATACCTTAAAATGTAATTTTTAATATCATATATAGAGCTTGCAAAATAAGCTCTTAGCAAGATTTGCAGAATATCCCCAACCCCAGACCAGTTTTTGCTACTGGTGTTATCAGTGAGGTGCTAGGATATTCAAGCATTAGATTAAACATACCAGGAAAGCCCAGCACTTTATCTAATAAAATCTGAAATTTTCAGACATCCATATGTCTTCCAATCCAGCTATCTAACATAAATAACCATATGGAACTAAACTAAGTTCAGATACACCATATATTAATAGCTTTAGCAATTAAAATAAAGTTATTATTTTTAAAAACATTCAATACTTAATATTAGATGATGGAAATAGTCCAACATATAAATAAAATTAAAATACCATCATCACAACACTTCATGAAAACATTAATAATGAATCTGTATTTTAATTTCCCAGCTGTAAGGGAGAGGATTAGCAGAAAAAAACAACAACTGAATTTCCTTAGTCTTTGCATAATGTAATGAGGCATTTATATTGTGTTTGCCAAGATGAAAAATAAATTTCATTGTAATTTGAAAGCTTTATTTTTAAATTTTACATATATTTTTATTTACTTCAATAATATTTATATTATAATTTATATATATATATATATTGTGACCATCTGAAAGGGCACAAGAAATTGAGATGCTTTGTATCTGCATCGAATAGTTATATTATGTTAAAAAAAAAAGAAATAGCCTTAGAATTTTAATTTTTTTTTGCTGGAGATTGTTTAAAGCTTGGATATGGATCGCTTATGGGTTTATTGACCACTTTATAAGTATTTGTTATTATTGTTGTGGTTAGTGAAGCATTTAATGCCAGAGAGAGGGGTTGTTATTATAGGAATTGGTATATTTGGGCAGGAAAATGCAAGGTTATTTTATATTAGTGTAATATTTGGTTGAATGGTTTCAAAATCCTTTATTCATTAGTACTTATCCTTTTGTCAACAATTAATAGCCATTTCAATTATATTTAGTTAGGATAGTTTAATATTTAGGTTGCAGTACATGTGCATGCATATATGTCTGTATTATGTTTCATTTCATTTTCATCTTTTAACAACAGCAAACAATAGTACATGTACAATAAAACATTTAAATTACAGTAATTATCTTAAATAATTTAACAAATATATATTTATTTCCAATGATTAATAGATAGTTGAATCAATGAATTATGTCACAAATTAAATAAATTATTAATCATTTTTGTTTAATAGTTAATTAATATTCTTTTTTTTTTTCAAGTTTATAAAAGCTATTTATTTTATTATTATTTTTTGTCTTGATTTAATTCTAAAATCAAAATGTTTTTTTTTTTAGAAAATATTTTTTTTTGAATATGTAATTAGCTTAGATAGAAAAGAAGCGTGGGAGTAACCTTGTGAAGGGAAATGACCATTCTTGCTAAAGAGAGCTATTTAACAAAGATCTCCAGTGAAAAAATTGCATATTATGTAATGTAATTGTAGCCAGAAAACAGTGGCTCATTATTGTGAAAATTAAAAAAAAACAGTTGCTGAAGTCAAATTGATTTTAAAAAAGACTTTGGAGTAAAACATCGAAAGGATCTTAAGAAATTTATTATGGGAAGAATTGATTAAAATGGAATTCTAAATTTTCAAAAGGTACACAGTTTACTTTGCTCTCCTCGATTTAAATGTTTTGAATTAACCTCTTCATAACTATTGCTCTTTTAAAAATGTATGTTGATAACATCCAGTCTACACTACTTCATTTCATTGTCATTTTAAATAAGAATAAATTGCATGAATATTATTGTTGTATCACTAACCAACATGTGTATTTTAATATATCTGGGAAACACATGCAGAACTATTTTACAGAATATATTTTAATTCTTCATTATTTTCCGTGTTGTGTTTTTTTGAGGATTAAACATAGAATTAAGAATACGCATATTTTGATAAATCATGCCATGTTCAAATTCACCATAAAGAGATAACAGTATTTATTTATCTGGTATTTCTGGAAATAATACATATTTTAAATGAAGGAAATAAAATGTGAGTTACTTCAAATTAAATATTTGCTTAAATTGAATGGAGGAATAGAAATGCGGGTAATTTTGTTCTCTTCGATAAAGATGGAATATAAAACAAAGTATTATTAATTGTGGAATTACTAAGGAACCGTGGTATCTTAATTGATAATATTTAAGAATAAACCATGCGTATAATAGACTATAAAGTGTTAAATGCTATTCAAGAAAACTACTGAGAATATTTGCGTATTTAATTTAGCACTACAACGGAGAATGTCTTATATTTTCAGTATAATAACGAAGAAATTAATTGCTTGTGTGTGTGATTTGGTACCTCAAATAGATATGCTATGAACACTGGAGGTGCTAGGTCAGATTTAAGTTATGATTATATTTTTTAAGTTATCCTGCAGAAGTTTGTTTTATTTAAATTCGGTTTGGAATGTGTCCCATATTGTTTCATAAACCCGGAGCAGAGCTTTGCAAGTGAACTTTTATTTTAAGTTACAAAACAAATAACTTTTGTTTTTTATTTCTTTTTTATTGCTTGTCATTATTAATGTATATTATTGATAATAGGCTTACTTATTATTAGGTTTTATTGATAATTTGGGTTATTTTGACCTTCAAGACCATCTCCGAAGCGTATCCAAATGAGGAATACGCTGGTAAAAATTGATTGTGTACAAATAGGTCTTATTGTTCTTTTATGAAGGTAAAAGAAAGAAATTTTTTTTTTAATATATTATTAGAGAGGTTTATATTTATTTTGTATACTTTATTATCTCAAAGTGAGAATTTTGTTCTTTTTTCAATCAATGAACATATAATAGAAATAGTTTGCTAGATATGAAAGAAAGTTCGTTCGTAATAATTATAACCATTAAATTTTAAAAAGTAACCTAAAGTTTATTCTGAATTAAAAATTATACCTTGATGCAATATTTAATTACCATGTTGCCTGAATAGTGTGTAATTTAGAGTTAATTTTATATATACTTTTATTCGCGGGTGTGTGTCCGTTTTGCACAATTATGACATTTGTTTGATAAAGTTCAGTTTGTGAATATTTTTATGTATAAATTTCAGATGCTGTCATATTCTACTGAATGGAATGGATTAGTATGTTATCTGTATGTATTTATCTGCCAGCGTGTATTTATAATGTTCGATCTTTAGAAGAGCTTTGAGAATGGAAAGAAATCTGATTGCGTTATAATGTTTGCAGGGATAAAAGATTTTGCTTATTTAGTATATGTTTTTCCATGAGTAGAGCCTAGTTTATATTATATGCATATGATTAAATGATATTTTTTGAAGTTAAGTGATGTTTTCTTAGATCCCTGGTGATGAGGAAAAAAGTTCCCCACCAGTAGTGTATTTAGAAGTAGATGAATTATTGTTGAAGTATGATTAAATGATGTTTAGGAAGTTATGTGATGTTTTTTTTATATTTTTGGTGATGAGGAAAAAGTTCCTCACCAACAGTGTATTTAGAATCAGATGAATTATTGTAGAAGTGTTCAGTAAGAGTTTATCCACTCCTCATGTAGATTTCCCTTATAATGTATAGTCTGTATAATCATGAAAATATAACTCTGTGTTAATTAATATGTGGCCAGATAAATTGTTAAATTAATTCTTGATGTAATATTAGTGTCTTATTTTATTGATGAATTACGACATTGTCTGAAATAAAATAATTGTATGATATTTTCTTAATGAATGGAAAGTTTGTAATCTTGCAAAGTTGAGATCACAAAATATATAATGGTTACCCAATCATCATGGAGCTTGAAATTTGATGGACTGCGTATTTAAATTTCCTGCCATCTTTTCAAGTTTTTGTATTTAAAATATTAAAAAATAAATATACATGAATTTTAAAGCCGTAAAAAAAAAGTTTTGCAAAATTTTCAGCAGGGGGCAAAAATGCAGATTTAATTTCTAAAATCTCAGACAAAGTTTGATTGTCTTGATAAAAAACCTGGTTAATGTATTTGGCACATGATAAAAAATATGTTAAGCAATACTTGCCACAAGAAATGAGTAAACAACAAGTGTTCTGAATTTAGAATGTCAATTAATAGGGAAATGCCATTGAATTTGAGATGAATTGATTAAAATGACTTATTAGCAGAAAAACACATTAAAAACTAAATCTGGATACCTTTTGTTTACAAGTCATATAAAAACCTAGGAAAATGTGTAGTCAAGATCTTCAATCATCCTGCCATGGGAAGCTTTACCAAGAAAATGGAAACTAGTGATTAGAGAAGTTAGCACCAGCTTCCCATTACCATTCCAGGGTAGCATTAGTTTGAATTCTATAATGTATTATGTTGAATCCACTGCTATACAGCTATAATCCATTGTCAATTGAGTCAGTATTCTGATGTTTCTGATATAATTTTGATAGTAAACCATTACTTTCTCCAAGAGAACAACAGATCAATTATTTAAATTATGCTACCACACTCTCCCTGTGTCCTGAATTGCCTCATTATATGAAACATTATTAATCCAAACATCCAGCCAGCCTGCCACCAGAATAAAATTTTGCTGAAGATATGAGAAAGCATCAAAATTTATTAAAATGGAAAATATGACTTATCAAACACGAAAGGCTCTGTGCCATTAAATCTACACACTGCTGTTAGACATAACTATGTTCAAACCTTGCATAAAGGCATTTGCAAAAATCATTGAACTCTTAACATGAGATCTCTGTAAGCAAGATAATAGCAATCACTATTCATTCATGTATTTCCCTTTTTCATTTTTACATTTTTTTATTATTAGGTTAATTTAACCCTTAAACCGCTAATTAAATCATTGGTTGTATGAGATAAAAATCAAATCTTTTAATTGGCCAACTCACAAACTGAAGACAAAGCCTATTGTTAAAACATATTCGTCTATAATATTAAATTCAACTCAGATACGTTTATAAAAAGTATATAATTAATTTTTCAGGTCATGAAGAAAACGAAAGTTCTTTCAAAAATAAATTGCTATTTATTTATTCTAAGATATTCTATATCGGCAACATAAAAGTTATAATGTAAACAAAAAGATCGACTTTTACGTTATAGAAAAGTAAATATTTCTTTTTACTACATCTTCAATATATTTACTTAAATCTTCAATATTTTTCGAAAATAATTTTGTTTTTTTATTATTCTCTCTGAAAATTATGTTTAATTTCCATAAATATTATTTAATAATAATTTAAATCGTATTCGAAATGAAAATCTCAGCGTTTTTCTTTATTTTCTTTGATCAGGCAGTTTCTTTGTTCTTTCCAGCCAATCAGAATGTCTTTTTCGGCTGAGAGCATGCTAAGAACCAATCACAAATAATGTTCCTTCTTTGTTTAGGTTTAAAATGCATTTTTTTTTATTTTTTACTTCTAAAATAAATCGGAAGATGTCACCATCGTACAGAACTTTTAAAAACGAATTAAATACGTATTTAACGAATTTTATCGTATAAAAACGAACTAAGTTAGAGTGATTTTAGATGTCGACGAGGAGTCTCGTCGAGCGCGGGAAAAGGGTTAATACAATTATTATGTGCATCTCTAGTGTAACATTTTCCATGTTTTGTTAGATCTGGTAGGCCTTCTTTTACTCACTGTAAATTTAGTGAAAGTTAATCAAGCTATGAATATAGAAAATATAAATATTTCGTTCGTATTTCTATAAAACGTAGCTATATTTCCTGATTAACTGGCCTACCAATTATTTCGACTTACACTAACGGCGGAATCAGCCTTTTATTTATTTTAATAAGGTGCCAGGATTCATACAAGAATCTGCTGAAATCCGTCGCATCGCACATCGTAAATAAAAAAAAGAAAATGATTTTAAAAGAAAACTGGGTCATAGTTTACCGTAACTAAGATTATTTTCTAGATATTATTCCCGGGGCATAATTAATAAATATTGGCAAAGGGTAAGTTATACATTCAAATTCTAATAGATTAAAATAAATAACTTTAATAATTATCATTAATAAATTTGATAACTATTATCAATAACGCACAATGAATAGCTGATATTAGAAATAAATATTTTTTTATTCTAACAAATAAAAATATTAAAAACACATTAATAATTAATTGGGAAGATTACACGCACACTAATCCAGATATTAAATCAACTAACTAAAACAGTTTAATCATTAAAATTCACCTTGAGAATTCTGCAAATGTCTCTATTAGTAGTAATACTATAAGCTTATAGGAACGATCATTTGCAAACATTTAATTTAGTCACAATCGGGATGTGAATAATCTTACCGGTAAGTTTTGTAGTACGTGTTTTGAAGAGCTCATTGAAGTTAACTAGTTTTCCTCTATAAACATTCTTGTAATTTCTTGGCCTGTCCTAATGGCTAGACTCGACGTTTCATTCTGAGTGACGTATATGATGAAAGGTATCTATAAACGCGTCGATTCCACTCTGCATGACGATCCACTTCAGCATATGAGTAATGGTAGTCCTGTATAGAGTAGTCCAGGATAGGATATTTTCTCTATCCCAGACCTAATGGAAGCTGCTAGTTAAGGAAAAGACAAAGGCCCAGTTTTAAGATTTTCTGACTTTTTATAGTCATGATCCATTTTTAGACTTCTCTGCACATCTATTTTCTTTTGTCCTTTTATTAGCACAATCTTGTACACTCTTTCTTAAATTTAAGTTACAAAGTCTTTTTTTAGCATAATTCTGCCATCTTTAATTACCTAAAAAGATTTTTCTAATTGTAATCTTTTTACTTTTGGAATTCTTTTAATTTATCTGGATTAGTAATCTGCATGTCTTTTATTCGTTCCAATTTTAATTTTTATTTTTAATCACATAAAAAAAAAATGAATGCAAAATGTAACTTCCATTGCATGTTTTAAAAAAAAATTATACAAACAAAAAAAAATTTAATTGCGACTTTTTAATAAGATCGCTAACTCTGCTTTTTCTTTTAGCTTTTACCAAATGCCAATATATTTGTACCAAATATAAATAAATAGTATACTAGTTTAATTTTAAACAGGCAAAACTTTCTATACAGTAGTGCCATTCAGTGCCAGCTAGAGTAATCAATGGATGCCAGAAGGCCTGTGCATAAAATCCCTAACTAGTGTGTACTCATCCACTATCCCCAGACTGGTTTCTGACTTGTGGCCTTTATCAGAGAGAAGCCTTGGATCTGAGAGCACTGCACCTAGATTTTAGAATCTAATGGATCTGAGAGAACTGCACCTAGATCTTAGGATCTAATGCAAACCTCCAGCAGCCACCTTTTATCACTACCTAACTACAAAACTATGAGAATAAATTGAAAACACAATAATATTTTCAATCCAATCTCATTAGCTTATATAGTCATATAGGTCTGAACTCAGTTCAGCACTCATAAATTTTGGTGTCTTTGGGTCTTTAATAGCTATAGCCACCACTACCCTATTGGCAGGATTGGTATTATAGCTATAGCCACCACTACCCTATTGGCAGGATTGGTATTAAACCAATAAACATCACACGATCACTATTTCTTATGCTTGTTCATAATGTTTATTAAAATAGAAAAACTCTCCATACAGTAGTGCCACTGAGTGTAAATCAGAATAATCAATGGATGCCAGAATGCTTGTGCATAAAATCCCTATCTTTTTACTGATGAAGGCCACACGCCAGAAACTAGTCTGGGGATATTGGATGAGCAATCGCTAGATAGGGAATGTATTCATAAGCCTTCTGGCATCCACTGATTACTCTGGCTTGCACCGAGTGGCATTACTGTATGGAGAGTTTTGCCTGTTTTAATAACAGTTATGAGCAAGCCTAAGAAATGGTAAGAATGTGATGTTTAGTTGTTTAATCTAACTTATATATTTTAAAAAATGTTCAAATATATATTGTTAAATCAGTCATTTTACTGAATTAATACATATGTGCTATATACATTATTGAACAGTCAGGTGATGAATGGAGTGTTATCTAAAAATATATATATATATTGTAACGATCCGGAGAAAGCTAGACTTGCCATCTAGGCATTTGAACCTAGAAAAATTTATAAAGTAGGCAGATACGTAAGTCAAAAAAAAAATTGTTTTTCTTAAATTTTGATTCCGGTCGTTAGCCCAAGTCACTAGCTCAGTGAGTAGCAGAGATAATAAAATATAACTTAATTTTATATCTTAAATATAAAAGAATAAAAGCCACTGCCAGAAATTAAAACATAAAATATTTATTTACGCACATATAAAATCATTCTAAACTCGAGGAATAGGTTTAACATTTTTAGATTTTTATATTCTTATTACTCTTTAATTTACATTTATATAAATTTCAATGATTTTAATTTTTTTTATTTTTATTTAGATTGTCAAGTATGAATAGACTACATAGATCTGCATTTGAAAATAAAACATTCTATCCCTATTTAACCCTAGGCTAAAATTCGCAGTCAAACTGGCATCAATCCATCCGATACATTTATGTATTCAATGTAGCATGAAAATACAACAGCACAAAAATACTATACTGTCAGGAATGGACATCTGAACAATATAGTTTAAGAAAACATTGACTCTTGTCTAATACAGGAATATGACGTCTGTATAGCAAGAAGAACAATAAAATAAAAACTCCATAGGAAGGGACCGCGATCCTTTTTGCCGACTTACAATCCCATCCATAGGCAAAGGGTTGGTGCGGTGTATACAGCGATTCTGCACATAGCGAAACTCATACTACATCTACTAATTACACAAATATATCCAATCCATTGACCCAATTCAACAACGACACAAATAACCTAAGATTACCCTCCCCTAATATAACTTTACAAATCTATATAGCCATTCACGCCCGACTTAAGTTTAACATTTAGATACGTTTGCACAAATGAGTTTAAAAATGTTGGGTATAGATCGATTACCTAGATTCCACGGTCAAAAACATTTCAAAATAAACATAAACGATCAAAATACAAAATTATTGATACCGACAATCGCAGAGGGAAACTTATAAGTAACCCAATAGTATTCACCATAAGATACTTGCGTTGTCACCAATAACTTAAAAGACATCCGAATAAATACATTTTAGATACTCACCGTAAGATATCATTATTTATCGAATGTCTATATATTTTGATCAAATATGAAAACCAAAATATAATTAACTGCAAACGAATCCATGCAAGCGTCTATAAACAACTTAAATTTCATGCATTTAAATAATCTTTACAATAAGAAAAAAAAATAATGGAAAAGATATTTATCAATCGGAAAACATATAAAATTAAACATTATTAATTTGATTTAAAAACTTACAAAAGTCAGATAAGAGTCCGTTTTAACTTTTAAGTTGGCTTGTTTATCAATTTATAACACTTGACGAAAGTTCTTAATTGATTTTAATAATTGTTCATTTCATATAGTCCATGTTCCCGTTGGTAATTCCCACGGCATCTCCCTTGGAAGAAAATGTTCTGGAGGTAGCATTAGCTGATTCCATTCTGGTATCACAGTCTTTTCATTTTATTTTTTTTAAAACAAACAAAAAAAAAATGAGAGAGAACGGCAAGTGCGTCTTACCATTGTCATCAAATCAAGTTGGAAAAACTCTCTGACTGGAACTCAATATTTTTTTCTTTTTATAGTCCTCCTATGGATTCCATGAACAAAAACGTCACTGTTCTGTTTTTTCGCTATGGTCCAGGCCTTTATTTGGCTTCCATTGGTCAAGCTAAAATCCCTTTCTTCTCTTATCTAACTTTCCATCTGACTTTTTAATTAAACAGCTTTTAGATAATTAATAAACAATCATTTCCATTTATAGATTACAGGAATTAATTAATACCTGTTTTTATTTTAACTTACGTTATTTTTTTATTAAAATACTTTTATAAATCTTTTTTTATAAAAAATACATTCAAATACCTTTTTTTATTTATTAAAAAAAAATATTTTTAAAGTTTAGCATCTGTGCGAATGTATATACGTATAACAAACATTTTTAATTTTAGCATTTAGTTTTTTACTTTTATTTGCGAACTTTTAAGTTTTTATTTTAAATTAATGTAACGACATATTTATATATCGTTACATATCAGTAAACTTCCTCAAAAAAATAAAAACATTAAAAAAAAAAAAAAGAATTTACTTAGTGTTAGTAATTACGTTACACAAATTTGTTATATATGAAATTTCAAAAGGACAAAACTTTTTTTTTTTTTAAAAAAGACAAAACAGTAATTACAAATATAATGATAAAAAAAAAAAGTTGACTGATGATTCCTTACTACCAGCTAAATTTCTGCCCCCTCCCTTCCAAGTTTCATTTCTCCTACCTTTAAGTATTATTTAGGCAAGTTAAACGATTAAATTTTAAACAAGACTTTTTAAAAAAAAAAATTATGATTTATATTTATTAATTACGTTTTATTTATTACTTTTTTATTCCTCGTATTTCTCTTTACATATGCACAATTTTTCTTACTGGCAGTACCTTTTTACACAAAATTTAAACTATAACTTTACGTTAATACAAAACATATATCTATATAATTTTCAGAAAAAATTTACGGGCATGATTCCCTTTTAAAATTCTCAGGGCACTCGTGTTTTGGGTAGCCAGTTTGTAACGATCCGGAGAAAGCTAGACTTACGTAAACTGCACTACAGGGCGCCATCTAGGCATTTGAACCTAGAAAAATTTATAAAGTAAGCAGATACGTAAGTCAAAAAAAAAAAAAATTGTTTTTCTTAAATTTTGATTCCGGTCGTTAGCCCAAGTCACTAGCTCAGTGAGTAGCAGAGATAATAAAATATAACTTAATTTTATATCTTAAATATAAAAGAATAAAAGCCACTGCCAGAAATTAACACATAAAATATTTATTTACGCACATATAAAATCATTCTAAACTCGAGGAATAGGTTTAACATTTTTAGATTTTTATATTCTTATTACTCTTTAATTTACATTTATATAAATTTCAATGATTTTAATTTTTTTTTTTATTTAGATTGTCAAGTATGAATAGACTACATAGATCTGCATTTGAAAATAAAACATTCTATCCCTATTTAACCCTAGGCTAAAATTTGCAGTCAAACTGGCATCAATCCATCCGATACATTTATGTATTCAATGTAGCATGAAAATACAACAGCACAAAGATACTATACTGTCAGGAATGGACATCTGAACAATATAGTTTAAGAAAACATTGACTCTTGTCTAATACAGGAATATGACATCTGTATAGCAAGAAGAACAATAAAATAAAAACTCCATAGGAAGGGACCGCGATCCTTTTTGCCGACTTACAATCCCATCCATAGGCAAAGGGTTGGTGCGGTGTATACAGCGATTCTGCACGTAGCGAAACTCATACTACATCTACTAATTACACAAATATATCCAATCCATTGACCCAATTCAACAACGACACAAATAACCTAAGATTACCCTCCCCTAATATAACTTTACAAATCTATATAGCCATTCACGCCCGACTTAAGTTTAACATTTAGATACGTTCGCACAAATGAGTTTAAAAATGTTGGGTATAGATCGATTACATAGATTCCACGATCAAAAACATTTCAAAATAAACATAAACGATCAAAATACCAAAATTATTGATACCGACAATCGCAGAGGGAAACTTATAAGTAACCCAATAGTATTCACCATAAGATACTTGCGTTGTCACCAATAACTTAAAAGACATCCGAATAAATACATTTTAGATACTCACCGTAAGGTATCATTATTTATCGAATGTCTATATATTTTGATCAAATATGAAAACCAAAATATAATTAACCGCAAACGAATCCATGCAAGCGTCTATAAACAACTTAAATTTCATGCATTTAAATAATCTTTACAATAAGAAAAAAAAAATAATGGAAAAGATGTTTATCAATCAGAAAACATATAAAATTAAACATTAATTTGATTTAAAAACTTACAAAAGTCAGATAAGAGTTCGTTTTAACTTTTAAGTTGGCTTGTTTATCAATTTATAACACTTGACGAAAGTTCTTAATTGATTTTAATAATTGTTCATTTCATATAGTCCATGTTCCCGTTGGCAATTCCCACGGCATCTCCCTTGGAAGAAAATGTTCTGGAGGTAGCATTAGCTGATTCCATTCTGGTATCACAGTCTTTTCATTTTATTTTTTTTAAAACAAACAAAAAAAAAATGAGAGAGAACGGCAAGTGCGTCTTACCGTTGTCATCAAATCAAGTTGGAAAAACTCTCTGACTGGAACTCAATATTTTTTTCTTTTTATAGTCCTCCTATGGATTCCATGAACAAAAACGTCACTGTTCTGTTTTTTCTCTATGGTCCGGGCCTTTATTTGGCTTCCATTGGTCAAGCTAAAATCCCTTTCTTCTTTTATCTAACTTTCCATCTGACTTTTTAATTAAACAGCTTTTAGATAATTAATAAACAATCATTTCCATTTATAGATTACAGGAATTAATTAATACCTGTTTTTATTTTAACTTACGTTATTTTTTTATTAAAATACTTTTATAAATCTTTTTTTATAAAAAATACATTCAAATACCATTTTTTATTTATTAAAAAAAAAAAATTTTAAAGTTTAGCATCTGTGCGAATGTATATACGTATAACAAACATTTTTAATTTTAGCATTTAGTTTTTTACTTTTATTTGCGAACTTTTAAGTTTTTATTTTAAATTAATGTAACGACATATTTATATATCGTTACAATATTAACTCATGAATTATCTCTCTCATTCAATCTAGTAAAACATTAATATGTGGAGATGCTTCCCCCTCCCCTGCCATTCCTCACCCTGCTCAAAGATTTTATTTTTTGTTGTAGTGAGAGTAACTTATTTTCATTTAAGCATTTGGTTTACAATTTTATTTTGTTAATAAAATCATCAAAGATCAAATAAAATTACTTTAAAGATATAAAAGTTAATCATTTAAGCCAATTCACATTTTGCTAAGAGACATATATATATATATATATATATATATATATATATTATAACAGAAATAATTGTATGAACATTTATAAAACGTCAATTAATTTAACTAATAATTGGATAATGAAAAATGAATGGAGGGTTGTATAATATGTGTTATTATAAAGATATTTAAGTGTAATTATAGGCTTGTGTTAATTTTATATAGAGCCGGTAGATGTCATTATGTATGCAATATATTGCCGAAAAGAGCTTTTATATGTTATTTTTATGTGTTATGATTATATGACTATATTACAGCTATTGTCATATATCATTTTGTTGTTAGATAAAGATATTTTATTATATCTAGGATTTATTTATAATGTTTATCTCAGCTGGCATATGTCTTAAGTGATATATATATATATATTGTAACGGTCAGATTCGTCTATCTCGCTAACACACTGCAGAATTTAAACCCAGACACCGAACTCAACATTAGGAAGGGCTGCTTCCCAGAAATCCTAAGTTCGAATCCAAGGTCTCAGCTCCAAGCACCACCGACATGATAATGCATCTGATGCTACTAATAATATAACTCTTTTTACCGGTGCCAGTGGTCAGGGAGAAACAAAGAGACTTTATACTACAATATAAGCAACGCCTATGGATGGAACAAAATAGATGTATAAAAGATATAGACCGAGATAGTGATATGGATCAAGAAAGTAAATAAAGAATCAAAATTTAGTAAATTTAAAAGATTTATTAAACTATCAAATGTATATAATATGCACACTGTCTGCATATTTTAGACAGTGACATTTACTAACTAAAATTGTGTTTTAAAACAAATGTCAATCAAAATTTACATTATGGCTTGTTAATTAATTCTCTACACCTCAGGCTAATACAATAACATTATGATAATGAGCCTAAGAGAGTTTGTGAAGATATGCGAGGTGCTTTAAGCAAATATCAGAAATAGTTGAATAAAATGGTTTGGAGACAGTAAGGTTTCAATATAACACTTCTTGATTTCGAGAATAGAACAGACTGATGCTCATTAAGCTATAAGGTGGGGATGTGATTAGAACATGCATATTCATAGAAATAATTAAATTATATTTGGAGGTCGGTGGTGCTAGTGAGGAATATCTGTAAAGGATGGAGGATGTTGTATGTTGAAACCACAAAGCTTTGCAAAATAAATAACTAAATAATAAATAAATAAAATGAAACATGGGAAGGCGTCTTGCCCTAAATCTGTAGGAAGTGGTATTTTGTGGCAGTTCAAAGCTGGACTCATCCAAACCTTTAGTGGCTGTGTGACAATGACATAGAATTCCCAGGTGTGACAATTCGAGTACACACTCTAACTGGGAACTGCAGAAAGTGAAGGAGAAATGGTCTTAGCTGTTTAAAGCCCTTTGGAGGAGCAAAGCGAGCTCAACATCAGATATACACCTACTAGCAACACTCAAATAAAGTATATAAAATATTTTATAAATGATTCACTTAGTTTGAGAAAGTGCCTAATCAATTCCCCAAATATTTATTTTAAGAAAATCTGCATATTCTCGACCTCAAAGTTATAAGCTTGGAAATTAAGCAAAACAATAAAGCTTATTTAACTCTTATAATGCATGACTCGTCTAAAAATGAGAAAATTTGACATCACTCTAAATCGGCTACTTTTTATCCCACGTATACATATGATATGTCATTAGAAAGAAAATCAAAAGTTCTGTAAGATGGTGCCCTCTTCAGAGTTATTTTACAAGTAAAAAATCAATAAAAATGACCATATATGTCAAACAAAACCAAAGCACCACCTCCTCACCAACTTTTCTTGAATCTTATTGGCTGTCCCACTTCTGTCAGAAAGGGTAATGGCTGCCAAAAAGTAAAAAGTTACGTTCATTTTGATTTTTATTACGAAAATGATAAACAAATGTTTACAACATTTTAAACAATATTTGAATTGAATTACAAATTATTATTGATAAAATAATACTAAAAATCAAATTATTTTAGAAAAATAGTTAAGATATTACCAAGAATTATTTATTTGTTGCTACATATTGATCGTAACGTAAAGTGAAAAAAAAAAGATTGCGTCAGCAATCTTTTTTGGTTGGTTGAATAGCGGTTACTTTTATTTCACCGCAATTGAATATTTTTTAAATTATAAATCAAATTTTATTTTTGAAAAGATTTTCATTTGCTTTCGTAATCTTAAAATTCAGTAATATACTTTTTACAAACGAAACTAACGTATTTATATTATTAAAAGTGATCTATTTTAACAATAGATTTTGTTAAAGTTGTGAGTTGGCCAATTACAAGTTTTGATTTTTAACTCATTCAGCCAATTATATAATCATCATTCAAAAGGTTAAAATGGGAGAATGCATAATTGCAGGGTTTCAGAAGAAAATATAAGTTAATTATGCAATCATGCATTTATTAAATATTTATTCATTGACCTCATACATATTCTCATATTATGTTAAAACCAATAAACATGTGGATTTTAACTGCAAAATTATTAAAGTTAACCTTTTAACCGCTAATTATATTATTGGTTGTGTCAGCTAAAAATCAAAGGTTTTAATTGGCCAGCTCACAAACTGAAGACAAGTCAATTGTCAAAATATTTTCACCTTTAATATCATATTGACTTTATATTCGTTTATAAAAAGTATATTAATACATTGTCAGGTTATAAAAGTGAACGAAAGTTCTTTCAAAAATAAATTGCTATTTATTTATTATAAAATATTCAATTTCGGCAACATAAAAGCTATCATATAAACAAAGAGTTCGTGACGTAAATGTCTTTTATGTTATAGAAAAGTAAATATTTCTTTTTGCTAAATCTTAAATATTTTTACTAAAATCTTCAATATTTTTCGAAAATAATTTTGATTTTTTAGTATTCTCTCTGAAAATGATTTGTAATTACTCAATATATACTTAATATTCTTTAAAATTATATTCGAAATGAAAACCTCAGCGTTTTTCTTTATTTTCTTTGATCAGGCGGTTTCTTTGTTCTTTCCAGCCAATCAGAATTTCTTTTTTGGCTGAGAGCTGGCTGACAGCCAATCACCGACAAGGTTCTTTCTTTGTTTAGTTTTAAATGCGTTTTTTTTTATTTTTTACTTGTAAAATAATTTGGAAGAGGGCACCATCTTACAGAACTTTTAAAAACCTAATCAATAACTGTCAAACGAATATTCTACCATTAAAACTAACAAAATTAGAGTGACGTCAGCTGTCGACGAGAGACCTCGTAAGAGGCGAGAAAAGGGTTAAATAATAGTAAGATAGCCCTCAAATGAGTGATTTAATGAGATAATAAAATAGGACAAAATTTATAATTTAAAATGTGTTAATGGTGGTGTCTTGATTTAAATAAAAAAAAGGGAGTAATTCGCTCAGTCGATGGCTATGCTGGCACACTATCATAATAAAAGAAAAACAGATTAAAAATACAAAATATTAACCCAAGTATAGAGATAGAGTACACTAATTAAGTTACAGAATTTAAAAAAACAAGAACAGAATTATAAGATAAAACAAATGGAATTAGCTATAGCTTATAAGGAATCCAATATCACAAGAGCTCTTGGGTTAATTTAGGTTACCTTGTCAGAAGTTCACATTTGAAGGCAAATTTCAGGTGGAGACTTTCCAGTTTGATGGTAGCAGCACTCATAAGACTTTGGCAGCAAATTTCAGTTAACAGTTCATATTTTTAGTGGCAGTCTTTAGGGCTTCTTAAGTGAAGGCATCGGATGGTATGGTGAGCAGCGGCTGGCCATTTCCAAAAGAAAAATAGCATTCTTGCTGACTCTACTTGGTCATTTTAAGAACTTCGTTAAAAGCTGGGGTGTGCAGTTCTACGAGATTCTTAAACTCTCAGCAAATTAAACTTGTCAGAGAACACTTTAGCCGCAATATATTTGAATACTTTTCAGTTTACTGGAAGATGAAAATAACATCAATAATAAACTTGCAGCTACTTACTTGTCTACTGTCAGAAGACAAAGACTAGAATAGAACAATCTATAACTAGAATAAGAATGAACAAACAAAAGAAAAACCCTATATATATATATATATCAGAGCTGTACAATAAAACTGCCCTGGAGCATTTCAAACATACCAAAATTTTGCTATCTTATCAAAGCTGCAATCAAACCCATCCTAATGTCCAAAGGAATTCAACAAAATTTTAATTAATTTTCTATTGTTAACTTCCCTGTAGACATTCAGATTAAAACTTTGATTTCATTAAAAAAAAACTTTTGCTAATTAAAATTTCCCTAAGTGGACATCTGCTGTATTTTTAGATAAGCCACTAGAACATATTAATTAAACTATTGTTTTCTTACCAACCCTCATTTATTTTTAACAGAAAATATGTGACATGATTTTAAAAATCTAAAAACAAAATACTTTTAAATTGTAAAATGTCTAAATCTATCTACCGAGAAATATTACCTTATTAAACTAAAACAAATATTAGGAATGTAATATCTTTTTTACAAATAGATTTAATCAGAAATAATTTTAAATAACAAAATTATTTTAAGTTTTTAAAATAAAAGTTTTTAAAATAAATATATCACAGCGTGTGTGCAATTACGACCTATATAACCTACTTTTTAAACAAATATCTTTTACGTGTACATACACATAATTTATACTAGTTAGAAACACAAATATATATATATAACACGAGCGTTGTACTCATGGTTTAAAATTGGGCAGGATTTTCAGCATATAAACACATTGCAGACACACCACGATACACTGGGGTTTAAACTGAGGTATGAGGGTAGAAAATAGGTGAGAAATGTGAAACGAAGATCTGCAAAGCAAATCTTACTGTTTCAATATATATATATATATATCACTTAAGACATATGCCAGCTGAGATAAACATTATAGTTAATGTCAATACTTTATTTATACGTTTAATTATTGCTATATGCATAACTGATAGATCTGTCTCAAGCTACCTTGTATATGTTATATCTGTGCAGCACTGTAAAGCAGTAGTTGTGTGTATGAATACAAATTATAAGGTGGATTTTAATCAAAGATTGGTTAATCAAATTTATCATCATGTGATATTGGGAATGACTATGTTGAAAAGGCATTAAATTGCACAGGGTAATATAATATATGACAACTTGTGCAATCTCAGAAATTGACCGATCATGCTTGAAACAAGTATAACCATGTTTTCTAGGCTTATTAATAATTAATTGAGTATTTTTTCACTTATTTAAATTTCCATCGCTAGGTTGTTTGTTTTCATATAATAATTATCAATGCAGATGGATTTTCCTGTTTTATATTGATAACAAATTTGTGTACCCATTATATAAGGAGCCAATCCTTTCCTGCTTTATTTGAAAAAATTATCCATGATGTTTACTGGGTATGGCCATGCCAAAACAGGCATACATTTCTTTCAAATATTGTTCATATTCAGGTGACCATTTTCTATTGTATGACTTAGCATGACAATAAATTATTTCATTGACATACTTTCAGGACCTGATGTAGAGGATCTATGGTGTTAGTTGTGTGAAAAGACATCATAATTTGAAATCATTTGTAATTATCCATTAATAT
Source organism: Epiperipatus broadwayi (assembly GCA_028023455.1). Lineage (NCBI taxonomy): Eukaryota > Metazoa > Onychophora > Udeonychophora > Euonychophora > Peripatidae > Epiperipatus > Epiperipatus broadwayi. Next base: position 496,257 of record JAQFVV010000282.1, on the reverse strand, counting down.
AACTGTGGTTGTAGTCCATAAAATATGAATGATCTCTGCAATACCATTCTTTTATTATGGTTTAATGAATAACCAGGAACTGTAAAACATTAACCCTGGAGGTTGTTTAGAATACCTGAACACATTAATTCATTCATATTCCACATAGTTTGTGCATAAAGGATGAAGAAAATAGGTTTGATCTTAGGAGCATTAAGGATGGATAGATGTAAACTGCCATAACTACATATAGTCCCTCCATTTTAATAAGTTTAGAAAGACATTGATAATATAATACCGGTTAATCATTATAACCATTAGGATAATTGGTTAACTTATCATAGATCTTTAATAAGTAGGCATCATACTCATTGTTATACTTCAGGTTTAAACCCAGCTTTAAGGTTCTTAATGAATATAACAATCCATCAGAGAAATGTAGTCACATATGATTTTACTTTGTTTTGGTTATATATTTTGTTATTTCTGTCATTAATAACATTATATGTTCATTATCTATCATATTTTTATCCTGTTTACCACAATTAACATTTTGGTTTTTAAGAGTCATCTTGTATCTCCTGGATCTTAGTAGGATATAAGAGAAGGTGGCAGATATGTTGGTGGCAGATGATATAGTCATGTGTAAATTGACCTGAAAATATAAGTAATGAGGTTTGGCTTTGTATTGTCAAAGGTAATATTTATATTTATATATATTGCTCACACAAGCAAGTTAGTGGTCACTGCTTATTTTTAGGGTTAGGTTTAGTGGTAATGCGTATCTGATCATTGCAATATGTAATGTCTAGTTAAGAATCAACATATATTATGTATACATATTTACACAGCATTCAGACTTCAATATGCTATTTTAATTTAACCATTCAATTTATTTATATTGAAACAGGAATACTGTTCCTCATATAAATATCCATAAGAACACCCCCCATTCAATAACGTCTAGCGTGATTCGGTCTAATTGGAAACGCAATAAAGTTGTGATTCGTTAAAAATGGAAAATAAAATCATATTTTTGATTTTTAATATTGATGGATTTAAATAAAATGTTATATCGTCTTGTTTTATTTTTTTTTTATCTGTCTCAATAAAAAAAGAAAGAAATTAATTATCCAATCATTAAAAAGAAAAAAAAAGGATACTTGAGTTAAACTGAGGCAGTATTCAAATTAGACACGTCGTTGAAGAAAGAAATTTTTTCTCTCTATCGTTTTACACAGAGGGCTTTAACAAGACGTGAAAATCAAAATAAAAAGTTTTACTAGAGAAATTATCATGAAACTGGAATAAATTAAGTGCTTCAATCTCTCCACGCTCACCATGACTTTCTATTAATGAAATAGCCTGCCTTCGTTTGAATAAAATGGACCGTAAAACTGGAAGGCAATTTTATAAAATATTAAAACATAAGTCTCAAATATTACAAAATGAATTATTGTATAAGCTATAAATGCTTGACTGCTTATAAGGTCTTACCTTAAATAAATTATTGTATAAGTTATAAATGCTTGACTGCTTATAAGGTTCTTACCTTAAATAAATTATTGTATAAGTTATAAGTGCTTGACTGCTTATAAGGTTCTTACCTTAAATAATTATTGTATAACTATAAATGTTGACTGCTTCTAAATGAAATGCTCTATAAACAAAAATTTGTTGAGTTCAAATGTCTACCAATCAGTAATAATTCAAAAATGATGAAATACTGTATAAATCACAAATATTTGGATATTTCTGGGTTTCTTGTAATGTGATAAAGTTTATGTGTAAAAATATGCTTCTACATTGGCTAAGTTATAAATGCCTCAATTATCAAATGATAAATGCTCTATAAATGATGAATACTCTATAAATCATGAATATTTAAATGCTTCTAAACTTATTATAGTGTAATAAAGTTTATGTGTAAAAATATGCTTCTACATTGGCTAAGTTATAAATGCCTCAATTATCAAATGATAAATGCTCTATAAACCAAGAATTGTTGAGCTCAAATATTTATTAGTCAATAGTGATTCATTAAATGAACAAATGAATCATTGTATAAACCATAAATGCTTTTGCTTCTAATTATCTTCTCAAGTGAATTCAAAATGAACTGTTAACTGAATTCGGAATGAATAATTATTAAATCAGAGTAATACAAGCTTCTTCTCATAAAAAAAATAATAAACTATCATTGAATTAGTATATTCATAATTATCTTCTCTCCAGTGAATTCAAAATGAACTGTTAACTGAATTGAATGAATAATTATTAAATCAGAGTAATCACAAGCTTCTTTCATAAAAAAATTAATGAACTATCATTGAATTAGGATTTTCATAATTATCTTCTCTCCAGTGAATTCAAAATGAACTGTTAACTGAATTCGGAATGAATAATTATTAAATCAGTATAATCACAAGCTTTTCATAAAAAAATAATGAACTGTCATTGAATTAGGATTTTCATAATTATCTTCTCTCAAGTGAATTCAAAATGAATTGTTAATTAAATCGAATGAATTATTCTAGACCAGAATGTTTACAAGTTTATTCTTTAATTGTTATCTAATAAATTTTTGTTACTAAAATTAAATTGGTTGTCCAGTTATCCAATTCTATTTTGTTTATCTATCACATCACTCACCAATTATAGCACTGGTTCATGAGAGAATCTCATGTTCTCTGAGCCACGTCAGACATAGCTAGACCAAGGCCAGTCAGATTGTAGTAAGACAGAACTCTAATGGCGCTGTTTGGAAAACCAAACATATAAATGTTTAGATGTTCCCAGTCTCTATTGTACTACAACCTCTGATGAGCAGGAAATATTGTTGTAGGTGCCATTAACATCTGCATTAGGAATGTCAATTGATAGTTCCTTCCTACAGCATGCTCATCAGAAAATTGTTACAACTGAGGTAATAAAACGGTTGTATGGCGGTCCGGTTACAATATATAATGTTTAAATTCGGATATTTTTATATCTCTGGAGTTTAGATGTAATTATAGGAAATTTGAACCTAAACTTTCAAGCTCCCTTGAGCTACCTAATCTATATCATACAACACATGACCATGCACATGTGAAAAAGATAAAAGGTGTCCAATATACATATTTCATGCTGAATCAGCACTCATCAGTTAGTCCAGATCATCATCTTCCACACATACATATAATCGGTGCTTCACTTATATTAAGATACATAATCTTTAAACTTTAGTGGAACTTCATTCTATTCTACTATCCACCTCTACAGCATTCCACACCATTCCTCTTCTATGTATTTAAATGGACAAGGTTCTATACATGAGGGGTCAGAATAACTTAAGATCAATATGGTCATGACAATAATATTGGCATCATCAAGGGATTTGGGCATTCCATCATCAGATTTTCAATGGTATGGAAGGCTGAAGAGTTAGATGGTGGAATATATTAAAGCCTGTCCATTGATGTTTGAAGAATTGCTATCTTAATATAAACTGAGAACTGATTATATGTATGTATGGAATATGATTCTGGACAAAATGATGAGTGCTGGACAAGCATGAAATATGTATATTGGAGATTTGCCTTTTTCACATGTGTGTTGTCATGTGTATCAGATGTAAGAGATAGATTATTGAAGAAAGCTTAAAAGTCTGTGTTCAAATCCATATAAAATATATATATTGTACCATCCTGGTTTAGATTTTAAATTGGCATTATCATATATATATATATATATATAAATTATTGTCATGATTTTATATGATAGTGAATGTTTAGAATCATCAAGCAATGTTTTATCTTAATTGTAAAATTATTGTTGATACAACCATGGTACAAAGAAATTCACAATGACAAGTTACATTCTTACAAGTGTGTATACATATATGTGCATGTATGGATTTTAAATTGTGAATGTTTTTAAAATAATATTTGTTATTAAAAATATATTATCATAATAATTATTTGAAATAGTATTTTAAACATAAATATATGTATTTTATTTTAATTTTTATTTTTTAAAAAAAAATAAAAGTCATTGTAATCATTTTATTTTAAAATTTAAAAGGAAGACATATTGTTTCAAATACTGGTTTATTCAAATAAACTCTAATAAAAGGAAATACTTTCTTTAAAATAAAGGAGATAAAGTCTAGTTATAAATTAATGACAATATCTAACTTAATTGTGTCATTAATATGTAAATTAACAAAGGCTATAAATACTATGTTTTAATTTTGACACTCTGCTTCTTCTTTACTTGATTGTCTCTCTGTATATTATGTATATCGATTACTTTAGTTAACACTGTTTTTATCAGTAAATAGTGATATATATATATATATATATAAATGTCTTATCTGAACTATAATATAATGGAAACTTAGACAGTAAATTGATGTTTGCTTGAAAGACAATTTAGTCGTTGAGAGGAGCCTGAAATAACAACTAAAATAGAATTTATTTAAGAGCATTCAAATGCTTAATGAAAACTAAGTATATATACATACATGTGTCTAATATATGTAAGTGCCAATAAGTTAATAATTTGCCAAGAAAAAAATATAAAATAATATAATTACCAAATGGAATAATTATATATATACTTTAAGTTTAACTTGCTATGTGAGTTGATGTATTATGTGTTTATATATATATATATATAATGTCAACTAAGGAACAATTAACTTGATAAAGTAATAACTTCAAATAAAATGATTATCATTTTAAAAAGGATAATACTTATTAATTAATAACAACTACATTATGAAATCTTGCCAGAAATAATTAATTTGTTGAATAAAGCTATAGATATTTTAAAAGAAAAATGCCTTTGGAATTGTTATAGTTCAAAATATAATATTTCACTTATTCTCTTTGTGAAGTTTCTCCATGGGAAGTAATTAAAAGACAGTGGAGCTTTTGTGCATAGACATTGATTATGATCTTACCATTTGATAAAATAGATTGTATGATTTATTTACAATTATTATTTGTATTATCATTGTAGTTGTTTTAAAAGATCATTTATTGTATATTGGTGTGAGAGTGAATACATAAATTTATACATTAACCAAAAATAATTTTAATAGATAATTTTAGCTTTACATTTAAATTATCATAATAGATTTTACTTAATAATTTGTTTGCTAATAAATGTTCAGTAGGCAAATTGCATCAAATTAATATTTTTTATGATTTATATATACATATTGTCTATTGGAAACAATAGATAAATGAATATTTTCTTGTGGTTTGAGAAAGAATGTCTAATGTCTTGCACAATCTTATAGTTTAAACAAATATAATATTTTATAATACCTTAATTAAAAGTATTATAGCATATTTATTGTCTTATTAATTTTTATAAATAAAATTATTATCATTATTAAATTTGAGTTAAGAGGGGTATTCAAATTAATAAATATATGATATAGTAATCATGATTTAGGATTTTATTGCAAACATAAACATATAAAATATAATTAGCAAATAATATATATTTTATTATTATACTAAAGTTCAATAGTGATTAAATGTGAGTCTAATGCTTTATTGGTATAAGTGCTAATTAATAAATTATTATAGTAAATTTTATTTATAATTATTAAGCTTCATAACTTTATCCATTTCTGAATATAGTAATAAAAAGTTTATTTATAAATGAATATCATTATAAACAATTAATATATCATTCATAATTTTCAAGTACATTATTTTATAGTGTGCAGACAATATTAACATTCAACTGGGTTGATATTTATTTGTTATATAAATATTAAAACATGCAAAACTCACTATGGCAACATGTATAATGAGTTTTGCCTGTTTTAACAAGAGTTATAAGCAAGCATAAGAAATGGTGATCATGTGTTGTTTATTGACTTAAAACCAACTCTGCTAATAGGATAGTGGTGGATATGGTTATTGAAAAACCAAAGACACCAAAATGTGTGGGTACTGAACTGAGTTCAGACCCAAATGACTATATAAGCTAATGGGCTTATATTGAAAACATTAAGGTGTTTTCAGTTTAAGACTCATAGTTTTATAGTTAAGTGGAGATAAAAGGTGGTTGCTGGAGGGTTGCATTAGATCGTAAGATCTAGGTGCAGTGCTCTCAGATCCAAGGCTCCTCACTGACAAAGGCCACAAGCCAGAAACTAGTCTGGGGATATTGGATGAGTAGGCACTAGATGGGGATTTTATGCACAAGCCTTCTGGCCTCCATTGATTATTCTAGCTTGCTGTGTGTGGCAATACGTATAGTGAGTTTTGCCTGTTTTAACAATAGTTATAAGCAAGCATAACTAATGGTGATCATGTGATGTTTATATAAATATTATTAATAAATTTTAAAACATTATTCCAATATAGGTTTTGGATTATTTTATTAATAGAGTGGTTAACCTTTACACATTTTATTCCATTACAGATTTAGTTTACGTAACTTGTATAACACTATTAATTTTTTTTAGCTTATTTACATTATTGCAGATTTGGTATTGTATAATTAATACTATTATAGATTTAAACTTTATACAATTTATAGAGTATATAAAAGTCAACATTTTCAAATGATCAATTTATTCTGTTACAGATTTTAGTATTCATGATGTTGGTATTTGATTATAATAAATATATTTATTAGACCTTTCTTTATTTTGTACTGTTATGGATTTAGGTTGCTCAAAGACTTGTGACATTAACAAGAAGAATTCTCATAATCTTATTTTTTTATATTGGTACAGATTTGGCATTCAGAGCTAGGACATATAAATACAGTCTCTTTATTTTTCTTGCTCATTTTTCTTTTGTTACAGATTTGGCATCCAAAGTTTGGGCATGTAACAGAGTCTCTCTCATTGCTCTTATTTTCCTTTTGTTACAATATATACATATTATAAAATATATTCTACAAAATATGTAGATAATTATCAATTATTACAGTAATAAACTTTTGGTATAAAACAATATTTATTATTTGGCTGAGGCAGGCTTGAAACAGGCCAAACTCTCCATACAGTAGTGCCACTCAGTGCAAGCCAGAGTAATAAATGGATGCCAGAAGGCTTGTGCATAGAATCCCTGTCTAGTTCCTACTTATCCAATATCCCAAGACTAGTTTCTAGCATGTGGCTTTCATCAGTGAGGAGCCTTGGATCTGAGACCACTGCTAGAAACTAGTATGGGGATATTGGATGAGTAGGCACAAATAGGGATTTTATGCACAAGCCTGCTGGCATCCAGTGATTACCCTGGCTTGCACTGAGTGGCTCTACTGTATGGAAAGTTTTGCCTGTTTCAATAACAGTTATGAGCAAGTATAAGAAATGGTGATCATGTGATGTCTGAGGCAGACTTTTGATACAATACATCTTTATCAAAGCATGACAGTTATATTTGTATATTATAATTTATTCTTATATATATATATATTATAGTAATTATAATAAAAGTAATACTAAGTCAGTGTTTAAATATTAAAAATTTAGTAATCTTTATATATATTTTTGAGATGCCATGTGTAGTGCCTTAAAATAGTAGATGGATAATATATATTAAAATAATGATGATTTTTACAAGTACAACATCCATTTAAACATTTGCTTAATATTAAATATAATAAACATTTTACTGGTATTTGATTGCAAATCTACAACCATTTGCAGTAGAGGCCATTAAGATAAAAAATATCTCAGTAAAAAATTCTGAATGATCTATCTACACTACAAGGGTCAGATTGACTTGAGGTCAACATAGGGGTGATGAGAATCTCAGCCTCAGGGTGGCCTTTGAGTGTTCCATCATCATTTTCAATTGAATGGACGGTTGAAGAGTTGGAATGTGGAGTGTATTGAAGCCTGTCCATTAAAGTATGAAGATTGACTATCTTAATATATATCTGAGCACTTATTGCATATATGTGTGGAGATGATAATCTGAACCAACTGATGATTGCTAGCTTAGCATGAAATACGAATATTGATGATTATTTTTCTTTTCGACATATGTGTGTTCAAGTGTATCAGTGTTATGAGATAGAATGGAGAGTGATGGGCCGTGTGAAAGTCTGCGCTCATATATACCCTATATATTATATATATTGATACAGGTATATAATATGTCTGTATTTCTGTTATTACATGGCAATGTATGATGGGATGCAGTCAAAATGCTAGTATTGTAGCAACATTATAATAAGCAAATAAATATATAGTGAATCTGAAATATATGTTCAGATGTGCACACACACATATATAAATATTTTGTAGACGAAAAATATATTGGCAACAATAATTAGAAATACATGTCAGTCAAGCTTTCATTTTTTAAAAGCATTTTTATTTATCTATAAAAATGCTTTTGACAGTTTCACTAAAATAAATTATTTTAAATTCTTCAATAAACAGGGATTAAAAATCAATTATATACTTAAGGGATTTATGCACCATGAAAAACAATAGTTTGAGTAAAAGAAAATATTGAGCTTCCGTTACAAAAAAAAAAAAGAAGATCCGAGTATTTAAAAAAATCTTAACTATTAAAAAAATATTATTCAAGGTCATAAAAATTAAACTAAAAATAGATTAACGCACGCTAGATGAAGCCATCAAAGCATCCTAAGTTGGGCAAGATAAAACGAATTTTGAATAATGATGTCTCTTAGAAAATGTCTCATATTTGCTTAAATTTTCCAGACTACATGATATTTCACTTATGTATTCATTGTTTTATTAGCTTCACTTTCTTTTTGCCATTATGCGTAACTTAAATTTATGCATATAAAATGTCACGTGGACCAAAATTTGCATTGTTTAAATTATCAAACGATTTGATTATTCTTACTGAAATGTATTGTGAAACATTCCTTCACATGTAATTTTTTGAATATTTATGATCACCCTTCTGATCAAACCATGCACTGCAACTATTTTATTTACTAACTATATTATTTGGGTATACCATAAACTGAAAGAACTGATTGACTTAGGATACTTCAAATTTCATCTTAGTTGAAAACAAAAAAATATAAAACATCTTATTCTATTGACACACTGTATACAACAAGTTTTACTATCTACTTAACTCTTAAGATTACTTACTAACTCTCATGATCACCAAATCTCTATGCACATAAATATATTCTTAAATGGCATCATACGCTCACTTCAAATATGGTTACATAATATTGATGCTAAATTTAACAACATAATCTATGAAATATTGAAAAGGCAACAAAAATAATAGTTATTTAATATAGATTTTCAAAACTGGCATAATATTCTAATTATAATATATTAAGATTAGGCTTAAATTTTAGTAATTCATTACAATTTCTTTAAACCATGAAAACATCGCATGATCATTATTTCCTATGCTTATAAGCAATTAATAACAGTAGCAAAGTTCCATACAATAGTGCCACCCTGTGCAAGTCTTAGTATGCAATGGTGCAAGATGGTTTGTGCATAAAATCTGTATATATAGCCTACTCATCCAATATCTTCAAACTAGTTTTTAACTTGTTGTTTTCATCAATGAGAAGCCTTGAATTTGCGAGCACTGTATCTAGACTTTAGGATCTAATGCAATCCTCCATCAATTACTAAGACTTGCACTGGGTATGAAAAGTTTGCTATTGGTGTTACAATTTCTTTACTGATGTACATTGTCAAAAAAATTTAATCACTATGAATTCAGTGAACATTTACAAAGAATCATAATATTCAATGTATCATCTGACTTATTTTTAAATTTATTTTAATACTCAATTTAATCCCACATTCCTCTTATTTATATTTACATAATTTATATATCTTCATTATAAAAATAAAATATGATTGAAAGAAGTATAGTCCCTTTATAACATGAACACATTTTAAACACACCCACTAATAGTAAAATTATGCTAATAGCCAGTCCTTGACTTACATAAACAATCCTTTCCATGACTTTTTATGTAAGTTAAATTTACTAAAGTCAGACCTCTCATCAGATATAAGCCTATTATTAAACATAGTGCAGAAATATTTTTTAACAAATGAAAACAAAAACTACAGTATATTGCAAAAGATGGTCACATTATGTGAGACATATAATAAATGAGGATAGCATTAACTTTTGGCATTACATTTTTCAAATATATTGCTTTTTATATATAACAAGAATTATATATATATATATATATAAGTTGAATTTACATAAATAGATGACTGCCAGCATATGTATATATTTTAAACATATTTATTGAACTAGTAATAGTAAAAAAATAAAGTCATATATCACGTGACTTCAATTTAATATGCTTGTATTTACAAATGTAAATATAAAGCATGCTAATAGCTCTAAACAAGCTTTTTTTTTTTTTTTTCTGATAAATGCCACAACAGAAAGCAATCAAAAAATCTATCTAGATTTATCCCTATCCCCAAAATGGTTTTGAGCTGATGGTCTCAGTGAGGCTCTAGGATATCCAGACCTTAGATACAAAATATCAACTCAAGCTCAGCATTTATCTAATACTTAATTATTAAGTAGAAAATTTAAGCTAGATAGCTGGATTTGAAGACATATAGATGTCTGAAAATGTCAGATTTTCTACTTAATAGTTAAGTATTAGATAAATGATGAGCTTAAGTTGATATTTTGGATCTAGTGTCGGAATATCCTAGCAACTCGTTGAGGAGTGCCATCAGTAGGAAAATCGCTTGGAGATAGGGATAAACTCTAAATAGAGATATTTTTATTGCTTTCTCTTGTGGTATTTATTGGGGGGGGGGGAGCTTGTTTAAAGCTATTAGCATGCTCATTATATTTACATTATATTTATATGTTTATTATATATGTACACTTAATAAACAAGATACTTGATTCCATAAACAACACAGAGAGAAATCTATAAATGGAATGTAAAATCACCATTTCTATAAGAATTTACATACACATGAAAAAAAAAAACAACTAAATTTTTGAATAAAAAGGAACAAATTTAGAAACCTATAAATTAATTAGCATTCAAATAATATATAATGCTTCCTCATACATATATTATTTATGCAGCGGTTTTATAGATCTATGTAAACTAATCATAATATTGTTCATAGTCAGGAATTATTTTGTTTATATCTGTATAAACAGATTAATTTTAAACTGTAAATAGAAAGATTTAAATTGAATTACTAAAGTAAAATTTGAGGTATAATAAATTTTAATGCTTTAAAATTGTTGTCAAATATTATGTTAGTTTAATAAAACTATTTTTTAAGAATTCAAATTTAATTAATATAAACTCTTAATAATTTAGGTTATCGGTATATTTTAATTAAAACAGGCAAAACTCTCCATACAGTATTTGCCCCCCCCCCCCCCCGTGCAAGCCAGAGTAATCAGTAAAATGATAAAAAATTAAGTCAGATATCACATGACCTAATTTAAATTTTAATTTTATTTAAAAGTTTCAGATTTTCTTCTCAATAGTTATACATTAGATAAAGTGTTGGACTTGTCCTAGTATTTTTAATCTAATGAATATCCTGGAATCTCACTGATGACGCTAGATGCAAAAACTGGTCTGGGGTTGAGGATATTCTCAAAGCTTGTTAAGGGCTTGTTTTTCGAGATCTATATGTAACATAGAGTAATCAATGGATGCCAGAAGGCTTGAGTATATAATTCCCCTCTATCTCCAGACTAGTTTCTGGCTTCTGGCCTTCATCATTGAGGAATCTTGGATCTGAGAGCACTGCACCTAGATCTTAATTAAGATTTCCAAAACTTATCCTTTTAACAAGTTTTTATTTTATCATTATTCTACTATCACAAGGTAAATTGACTAACAGTAATTTTTATTAGTCATTCATTAAGCTAGAGATTATCCACTTAATATTTCTGTAGTGTAATTTTCAATGCACCACTGTCACACAAAGTAGGTACTGGTTTTTGTTTGCTTTAAACACCTTATGAAAGAATGTAATCGTAAACATATGACCAAATACATGTGAAAAAAATCCATGATCTCAAGATGCATATTTCATGCAGAAGCAGCACTCATCAGTTGGGCCAAATCATAATCTCTTACCCATATCTTTTTTATTGTTCAGTATATATAGATAGCCATTCACTGAGTGTCGAACCAATGCCTACCTTGCATGAAAGTTGTGCCGTGGGATTGTTATTCATTAAATTGACTATCAATTCTTAATATATATATATTTTTAACTCTTTTTATAAATAAATAATACATTTGTTATTAATACAATTTCATTTGTGAATGAAATCTGAGGAGCAGAAAATAATACATTACAAATTCATTTTAATAGTAATTTATAAATAAAAACAACTTACATTAAGTATTGAGAACGTAATGAAACATAATTAATTGGTATGCCTTTCCGTCTTCCGTTGTATGCATTTTTCCAATTTTGCTTTATAATTCAAATATTATTTATTAAGTCAGTTATAGTCTCTAATTATGAAAGTTCAATACTAACAGGTAATCTTTTGATATGATTACAACTCCGTAACTGAATAATTTAATTGAATTTGCGCATATTTTATACACAAGTACGCATTTAATTTTAATCCTAAAAATACAACAATCATTTATCTATCACCAGATATTTATGTTTCTGACTGGTTTTTTATTATATAGCATGGATAGTTGAGGGTCGTGTGAAAGTCTGAGTTCAAACCCCCTATATATTATATATTGGAGTGCAGGTATGAAAAAGTCTGTACTGCAGAAAAAAATCATATATTAAAATATAGTGCTGTAAGGCCTGCCCGTCTCTTGTATATGTATGTAAATGGATTATATCTTGTACATGAGGGGTTAGAGTGACTTATGTTCAACATGGGTAGGATGAGAAGGTTGGCACCAATATTGGCTTTGAACATTCCATCATCAGATTTTCAATGAAATGGATGGCTGAAGAGTTATGGGATGGAGTGGATTGAAGATTGTCCATTAAAGTATGAAGATAGGCTATCTTATTATAAGCTGAGCATTGATTGTATATATATATGTGGAGATGACAATCTGGACCAACTGACGAGTGCCGGTTTAATACGAAATACGTATATTGGTGATTATATATCTTTTTGACATGTGTGTGATCCAGTTTATTAGCAGTATCAGATAACGTGGATAGTTGAGGGTCATGTGAAAGTCTGAATTCAAACCCCCTATATATTACATATTGGAGTGCAGGTATGAAAAAGCCTGTACGGTAGAAAAAAATTCATATATTTAATTTTTGATACTTATAAACCATTATTATTTTGACATTAATTTTCAGAAAATAATTATAAAATAATTGCAAAATTATTTTATTAAAAAATATTCCTCTGCATTTTATTACTTAAATATTAGTTTACATCAATATTGAGGCATGTAAACGGAGATACATTTACCCCCCTCCCCAAATTGAAATACAGATGAAAGATGTCAGCACTGTAACTTTCTAATATCTTTGCCAATGACTGCCGAATCAAAATGAGACATATCTTCATAACAGGTACCAATAGATAGAATCACTACCAGATGATGAAGAGAAGTGAGGAAACTCTAACAATTTTAATGAAGTTGGAGGTATTCTATTAAAATTATCTGGCATCATTATTCTCATAGATATCTATATTATATTAGTTTTATAATAATATTTTTCTCATGCAATATAATAAATTATTTTTTCAAAACAATATTATTTATTAATAACTATTGTGAATGTAGACCTAGTACTTTTTTTTTCAGTATTGGACAAATAAGTATAATGAAATAAAAAAATAAAATAAAACATCTCTACAATATTTTTTTGTTGTAAAATTTTAGATTTTAACAATCTTTATAATTATATAAGTATTTTTTTTTTTTTAAATTTCATTTATGAACATATTTTTCCTTGAGGAAAAAATTACAATTAAAAAATTACATTAAATATTCATAAAGAGAATAAACACTTTCAAGAAAAATATTTATGCAATATATATAAAAAAATCCCTACTCAATTTAAAATAACATATAAAATACACATTTAACCTGGGATACAACAGATCTTTATGTGAGGATTTTTAGTGATCATCATCAATTTATATACATTACATTGATTTATAATCAATTATTTGTTACAATGATCTTAAAGTTTTGTTAAATCTTTTATTTGAAAAACAATTTCCATGGTTTTTTTTCTCATGTGTCATAGCATCATCCAGGAAAGTGAACCTGCTAACCCAGGACAACTGTTTGTGAAGCAGCTGTAGCTGACCTCTCAACCACCAATGATTCATGACTTGATAGGTTAATGGATTATTACTTCATTAAAGTGAAACCATCTGATGATAATAAAATGATATTTATGCTAATTAACTGAAACACAGGCTTATTATATACCTGTGTCTATATATGTAATATAGGGTATATGAGCACAGACTTTAAGATGACCCATCACTCTCCACTCTATCTAATAACACTGATACACTCAAGCACATATATGCTGAAAAGATAAGTAATCACCAATATACGTATTTCATGCTAAACCAGCAATCATCAGTTGGTCCAGATTATCACCTCCCACACATATATACTATAAGTGCTCAGATATACATTAAGATAGACAATCTTCATACTTTAATGGACAGGCTCCAATCTACTAAACACTCCAACTCTTCAACGTCCATCCTAACAAAAATACAGTACAGAGTTTATTATACAGTATACAATATTTTACTGTAATAAATAGTCTATTTATATAGATCTGACTACATTATGTAATATAAATAAGATAAGAAATCTCGAATTCTGTGCTTTTACCATAGGCTTTAAGCATAAGTAGTTCACTTATGCCTTTTAAATGGATGTTTATGGGTGAACGTACATAAATTCATAAAACTACATGACCAAAGGTTTGTTATTTTATTTATATTAGTATACAGTATTACATTTTGATTAGAGAATTAAAATATGAATAATATTTGTGACTATTTTTCATATGGTATTCTTACAAGGCAATTAGGACTTTCATTTTTCATCATAACAGCTACAAATGCAAAGAAATGCAAATTTTATTTAGTACAACACAATCAAAAATATATTTTTATATGTTCAATAATAAAATGCATTGATAATAAATTTTAAAATGTGTGCATTAACTAAAATATATTTATTTAATCAATTTTGGACTATAATTCTTATCAATTCAAAATTTTCCACAGCAAAAACCATAATAATGATAATTGTAAATTATTTAATCTCAAAAGAATTTTATTTATGAAAAATAGTGTGTTTTACATAATTTTAACAGACAAAAAAATCCTGTTTTATGCATTTTAAAACATTTGTATATTGATTATCTTCTGATTTTTTGAGGATTAACATTCAATTTTAATATTAACCCTTCCATAGTGCAGTCTAGACTCAAACATTTCAGCATTTTTGACATTTTTCTTTGTTTCACACATCAACATAAAATATATAATTAAATGATTATTACTTATCAGAAAATAATAAATTTGACTTCATTTGATAGATATTTTTGTTTATTACTGAAATAAATTTTAAATGTTCACATTTTGTTTCTATAAATATTTTAAAAAAATGATATTGTAATCAAAACAAAAAAGATTACATGTCATCATTTTAGAAAGATTATTTTCAGTTTACAAAATCAACAAAATCTTCGTTATTTCTGATTATTTTAAAAAATTTAAAGAGTACTTATTTATTTCTCATATATATAATAAATTATGCTTTAAAAGTTTAAAATTTTTGAATATTTATTGCAAAATTGTGATATTTTCATACTTGTAAATATAAGTAGATTGCTAACTTAAGCTTCTAAATAGCTTAAGGCCATATTCATGTTAGCTGCTAATATAACATTATATTTTTAAAAATAAAGTATTTCCAGTCAACATAAATTATTCATAATTTATATTTCTTGATATCTAATCAATATAGTGTAAATTATTGTAAAAAAAATCTAAAACTGTATTAAATTCACAAATAAATACATTTTTGGTCATTGGGATTATTTTTTTAATACACCAAACATTTTACTGCCTGGTCTTGGAACAAAGGCTGAAGATGTCAGGGTGGGGCTTATGTCTTTTGTAAGGTGTTTTTTTAATTGTCCACCATCTATCATTTTTTTGAATTAAATTTTTATATAATAAAATATACAGAAAAATATGCATTTTAACTCATAATACTTGTGGAAAAATTCACCAGGGGCAAATTGTCCAAAACACGTAAAATTGCAGACTAAAATTATGAAAGATTAAATCTTTATTGTTTATTGGAATTTAATATATTAGACTTAATTTGTTGAAAATATAAGTTTGCAATAAAAAACATTTTAAAAAATATTTGAACTGTGCAAATATTAAAAAAATAAAAAGTATGTAATGAGAACAAAGGGGTCAATGGTTTATAGGAAAGCAGCAAAGTGAGTGTCTCTAAAATTCAACAATCACATTATTGACTAAAATTTATTTTTAAAATAAGAATGATTAAATGTAAAGTCTTGAACATCGATAAAAATTCTGCTTTAAAAATTAAAATTGCATTTATAATTTTAAAATATGTCAAAGATTTGAACACAGTGTTTGTAAAGGCATTAATAAACAAATTTTTAAGGCATCATTATTGCATCAGACATGGTTTATTTATTATGAATATACTATAATTTGATAACTACAATTTTTAAAAATAAAACATTATACATATAAAATAATAATTTAATCATGTATACTTTTGTTTTTACTAATTATTATACAATTATTTTGTAAAAATAAATATGAATTTTTAATAAACTATGAAATATGTCAACTTTTATGATATTCCAAAAACTTCTCAAAATGATCTCACAAATACTCTCAAACCCAGATTATAAAGAACTAAGTCCTCCAACCATATGAACGCAAGATCAAATATCTTTGATTTTGCTGACTATTGAAAAATACTGACCTCTTTAGATTTTTTCAAAACTCCAATCATTCATCTAAAAGATATGATTAACAAACACATCAAGAGATAAGGATTTGAATTTCCTAACAGTAATGATCTGATATATCTTCAAAGAAATAAAAAGAAAAATATGTTTATTATTCTGTTACTAAGATGTAAACTTGCTAAAATTTACAAAGGATTACCTATTTCAATGAACTTCGTGAACTTATTTAAAAAAATCCGCTCTTGGGATTATTGCAATTCTGAAATATTACCGTTACATGGATCTCCTTCATGCTGAAAGATCAAGAAACTTTAGGATTATTGAACTGTGTGTATAGACATTATTTAATGTTTTACCATAATTAGATTAACAGATTGTATGTTTTCCCTATCTGCTAGCCATTTGTTTTATATTATTAAGTTATTTAAGATATGTATAAATCAGCATTTATTTTTATAGCGTCTGTATACAATTGTAATTACATTCATATCGGCCTTTCAAGCCAAATTGTGCAAATGCTTTTGCGAGTGTTAAATAATAAATGAATACCGTCTGACCAATTCCTGCATAAATTCTATATCTTGTATTGGTCAGATGGTATTCATTTATTATTTAACACTCGCAAAAGCGTTTGCACAATTTGGCTTGAAAGGCCGATATGAATGTAATTAAGATATGTATGTAAATTTTAATATTTTTAAATAAGAATTTAAGTAATTGTAATAAACTTTGATTTTAATAACTGCTTTTTATTCATTTATTATATGATCTTAAATATTAAAAAAAATTGAATAAATAAATATAACAGTAAGATGTTTATTATTTGGGATAAAGAATAGGTATATTTGTGAAGAATCTTTATACAAAATTATTTTATTTGTAATATGAATTTGTCGATAACTGGACTAAACTATATATATATTCTTTTATTTAGTATATAACTGAAACACAGGCTTATTATATATCTGTGCTTATATATGTAATATATAGGGTATATGAGCACAGACTTTCCCATGACCCACCACTCTCCACTCTATCTCATAACACTGATACACTTGAACACATATATATTGAAAAGATAAATAATCACCAATATACGTATCTCATGCTAAACCAGTTATCATCAGTTTGGTCCAGATTATCATCTCTACATATATATGCTATAAGTGCTCATATATATATATAATATAATTGAAATAATAAATTTAACAGTTTACAAACTATTACAAACAATCCTTAAATCTGCAGAAGTACTTTCAATTAATTTCTTAAACCTGCCTCAACTGCCATTAAATTCAAAAACAAAAAGCGGAAGCAAACGTTATCAATTCAAATTCCACGAATCTCATATTTTAATGTTAGCAGCTTGTCGATTTATTAAATGCATTTATTCCTGTTTATAAAAATTGCCTCTTTAATTTTTCTTTTACTATGGTTTCTCTCTTCATGAAGAATTTTTACATTTTCAAAATCAAATTCAAATTTACATGTTTTTTCATGATCAAAGAAAACTGAAGGAGATATTAAGTCACCATTATTTTTACTTTTTACACACTTATATAACAATTCATGCTCCTTCAATCTCTTCTCAATACTGCACCTAGATTCACCTTTATATGATAGCATACAATCACAAAAATTTGATATATGACATTACTTTTCTAGGTGCAGTATTGAGAAGAGATTGAAGGAGCATGAATTGTTATATAAGTGCGTAAAAAGTAAAAATAATGGTGATTTAATATCTCCTTCAGTTTTCTTTGATCATGAAAAAACATGTAAATATAAATTTAAATTTGATTTTGAAAATGTGAAAATTCTTCATGAAGAGAGAAACCATGGTAAAAGAAAAATTAAAGAGGTAATTATTATAAATAGGAATAAAATGCAGTTAATAAATAGACAAGCTGCTAACATTAAAATATGAGATTCGTGGAATTTGAATTGATGACGTTTGCTTCCACTTTTTGTTTTTGAATTTAATGGCAGTTGAGGCAGGTTTAAGAAATTAACCGAAAGTACTCCTGTAAATTTAAGGATTGTTTGTAATAGTTTGTAAACCGTTAAATTTATTATTTCAATTATATTATAATTTTGTTTTTAATTAACGGACATTTTATTTATTTTACATATATATATATATATAAAATTAAAATTACCCCAAATCCAAAAATAATATTAAAACACAACCAAAGGTTTCACTGCTACAAGCAGACTTCTCAAGTGTAAAGAACTACAAAAACTACACAATATATATAATATTAACCATTACCCACAAATCCATTTACTTCCCATCCACCCTTAATATTAAAAGAACTCTTAAATAAGTTAATTGCTTCAGAATAATAAATTTTCAATAATAAAGATTCTTTAATTCTTCTTTTGATTTCATTTCTCTCAAAGAAGACAACCTTAGCTTCATCAAAATTAATAGTGTGGCCTGTATCTTTTTTATGGACATACAAAGCAGAACTAAGATATCTATTTTTAACTCTACTTTTATGAACCTTTATCCTTTCATTTAAACTAAAACTACTCTGACCTATGTATATCTTCTTACAAAATAAACATGGGATAAAATATACTATACCAGGAATAATCTTTCTATCAAAAATTTCTTTTGTATTATTTAATAAATTATTCAATGTAACACCCCTTTTCCAAGCAATTTTCTTATTTCCAAACAATTTACTATTTCTACATACAATTTTATAAGAAGACAATTTAAATGACAAAGAAATAAAATCATATTTTTCTTTAAATTATATGTAGAAATAGTAAATTGTTTGGAAAAAAAATTGCTTGGAAAAGGGGTGTTACATTGAATAATTTATTAAATAATACAAAATAAATTTTTGATAGAAAGACTATTCCTGGTGTAGTATATTTTATCCCATGTTTATTTGTAAGAAGGTATACATAGGTCAGAGTAGTTTTTGTTTAAATGAAAGGATAAAGGTTCATAAAAGTAGAGTTAAAAATAGATATCTTAGTTCTGCTTTGTATGTCCATGAAAAAGATACAGGCCATACTATTAATTTTGATGAAGCTAAGGTTGTCTTCTTTGAGAGAAATGAAATCAAAAGAAGAATTAAAGAATCTTTATTATTGAAAATTTATTATTCTGAAGCAATTAACTTATTTAAGAGTTCTTTTAATATTAAGGGTGGATGGGAAGTGAATGGATTTGTGGGTAATGGTTAATATTATATATATTGTATAGTTTTTGTAGTTCTTTACACTTGAAAAGTCTGCTTGTAGCAGTGAAATCTTTGGTTGTGTTTTAATATTATTTTTATGCTGGTCAAGTTGAATTTTGGTTTTGGGGTAATTTTAATTATATATTGACTAGTTTAGCTTTATGCTTGTAATGTGTATATATATATATATATATATATATATATATATATATATATATAAATAAATAAAGATAGCCAATCTTCACACTTTAATGGACAGGCTTCAATCTACTCCACACTCCAACTCTTCAACCATCCATCCAATTGAAAATCTGATGATGGAATGCTCAAAGGCCACCCTGAGGCCAAGATTTTTGTCACACTTATGTTGACCTAAGGTCAATCTGACTCTTCATGTACAGGACATAATCCATTTAATACATATACAAGGGATGGGCAGACATCTCTACTATGTGATAACTGAAACACAGGCTTATTATATACCTGTGTCTATATATATAATATATAGGGTATATGAGCACAGAATTTCACATGATCCACCACTCTCCACTCTATCTCATAACACTGATACACTTGAACACATATATGTTGAAAAGATAAATAATCACTAATATATGTATTTCATGCTAAACCAGCAATCATCAGTTCATCCAAATTACTATCTCCACACATATATACTATAAGTGCTCAGATATATATTAAAATAGCCAATGTTCACATGTTAATGAACAGGCTTCAATCTACTCCACACTCCAACTCTTAGTCATATTGACCTTAGGTCAACATGGGTGTGACAAAATCTTGGCCTCAGGGTGGCCTTTGAGCATTCCATCATCAGATTTTCAATTGAATGTACAGTTGAAGAGTTGGAGTGTGGAGTAGATTGAAGCCTGTCCATTAAAGTGTTGGCTATCTTAATATATATATATATACATCTGAGCACTTACAGCATATATGTGTGGAGATGGTAATCTGGATTAACTGATGATTGCTGGTTTAGCACGAAATACGAATATTGGTGATTATTTATCTTTTCAATATATATGTGTTCAAGTGTATCAGTGTTATGAGATAGAGTGGAGAGTGGTGGGTCATGTGAAAGTATATATTATTTATTGTATATAATATAGATAAATATTTTGTTTGTGATAGATATATGTATTGTCCCTGCATCATATGATAGTTGAAACAACAAAAATAAATAGGTGAAACAATAGAAATATTAAACTATCTCAAACTATTGAATATATTTATTAAATAACATCTTATTAATTTATTTATTATATAAATTCATTAATTTTATAAATAAAATTATCATTATATTTAATAAACTTGAGTTTATAGATTTATTTAATTTATCAAATATATAATATTTACAATAATAAATTTAAAGTCTTTGTGCAATCTTATAGACTTAAAATTTAATTAGCCAAAGTAATAATAGAATTTTATATCTATTAGAATTCATGGATTAAAAAAAAGTGAACCTAGTGTTTTTATAGACCTCAATTGATCTCAGTTGGTTATCTGGGTATAAGTAAATTATCATTCTATATTTACATCTTAAATATTATTAATATTTTATCTTGTTAGGATTCAATAAAATAAATTATTAATATTATTCAAATATTAAAGAATTATCCAGAAAATTAGTCCTGATATTAAATTGCTATTTAATACATATATACCATTACAGATTGTGGTGTCCAGACATTAGAATTTACATAATAATAAATAGATGAATGTAATGGTTTGTACCATTACAGATTTTGATATGCCCAAAATGTGAGGTATATAAAAAATACATCTATTTGTACCATTATCACACACACACACACTTATATATATATTGTACCTAAGTAAAACTTCACTTGGTTCCAATAGCTAACAGCATTTATATTAGCTTAACCATTTTATACAATTATCTGTTTTAAAAAAAAATAATGATAAAAAAAGAAGAAATTAGTTAATTAATGAATAGGATGTGTTGTGATATTTACTAAATTTTATATAATTATGTGTGCAAAGTAAGTAACATATTTGTAATTAGTATTGTTGGAGATGTAAGATAGCATTTTTCTCAAAATAAATATTTAAGTTAGTATTTAAAATAATAATAGATGATGTTAACTATATCATAAGATAACTTTTGTTTTATTTATTTCTTGCATATAGGTAATAACTGAGATAATATTATAAATAGAATAAATAATGTAGAATTGATTTAAAATTAATCTTTAGTTTTCTTAAAGCAGTCAAATAATAATTTAATCTTTAATGTAAATTAGCTTTAATTTGTTAAAAGTTATTTATAATATAATATTCTTCAATATTTTTTATTTGTAGTCATTAAAGAGTTATTATTAACTAGTGGAGGTCAAGTAAGGGCCATCCTTGTGTGTGTATTCATGTATAGAGATATAAGAAGAAAATGAATAAATAATTAGCTATAATATTTAAAAAAACAAGAAAACAAATGAATGAAGAAAATCATTATAATTAAATATTTAAAAAGTCTATTGATAAAAGAAATTAGTTTTAATTTTATATTAGTTTTCTATTTTTATTTTATGTAATACATTTTTTTATTACGATTATATAAAAAACTAATTATTAACTTTTAATTTAAGATTGTTAGATCATGCGATATTCAAACATTTAGATTAAACTGATGTCATTTATCAATCAATCGGTTTTCCAGCTGATTTAAAAAAAATACAGTTAAAAAAAGAATAGGTTATGTTTATTGGTTTAAAAGAAATTGACATGAAAGTTTGGGAGAAGGTAGAAAGAATATTGGTATAAAATAACAGTTTTATTGTGTGCGTGTTGTGATTGTTGAAGAGCTGAATCCTGAATTTTTCCTGAAATCTTTTCTCCTCCAGAATAAGTAGTAATTATTTTTGAAACTTATTATTTTTTTAATAAAAGTATTGTAAATTATATATTTAATTATTTCAAAACTACAATGAGCGACTGCTAAAGGAATAGGTAACCCATTTCTTGTCATTGAACTGTCAGTTAACTCTTAAAAACTATCGTAAAAATGTTAAAATGAAATTTTATTCATGCTATTTTCTCTACTAACCACATAAATTATATCTTCTGTGAAATGAATTTAACATATAGGCAGTTATCATATTTATGGCTAAATGTGTTACTGCACCAAACTTTATAGTCTAAATTTACTCAATTATTTCTTAAATAAAATAAAATTTAAACGAGGAAAACTTAAAAACATGTGTAGTGACTTATTTATATATTTAAAAAGCTTCAATATCCTTGTTTTGATTTCATTTCTAGCTAATTCCAAGTTCCAATATTATATTAAGTATGCCTGATACTAACTAAAGACATTCTTTGTTATGCTAATTACCTGCTTCTAAAATAGTTTTATAAAAATGTTTTGAACTACAATTATTCAATGAAGAACTTTTGTCTGTTAAATGTTTAAAGTATGGTTATAATAAACTGAATTATTTACTCAGTTAGAGCAATTCTTTTAATTTGAAATGGAAGGATATAGTTTGCGAGTAAGAAACTTATTATGAAAAATATATGATTATATCTGTGATTTAAATTGTGATAATTATTCCAAACTCATTGAACAGATTGAATTCTCTACTTGTAAAATGCTCCTAATCTTATTTTTAAGAAGAGTACAGAGAAATTATTTAGAAGCATCTTAAAATGTTGTATGTGAGTAAATTTAAAAAAAAGAAAACTGCTTAAAAATGCTCTCTTTTATATTTAAAAAAAATTAAAATGAAGCTGTATTATAGTCTAAGTAAACCCGGGATCCCATAATGATATTATCAGCTGAATCATTTGTTTTACCTACCATTTATCATCGGCTTCTTATTAAAATTATTAGTATTATTATGTTTATTATATTGCTTATTTAAACTAAAAATATCTTTAAAGAAAGAATTTATTTAACTTTAAAGAACTATTGAATATGATTCGTTTGGAAATCTTTGCCATATATAAATTAAATGTTTTGACCAGAATCTTCATGCCGTCACATAAATAGTATTCAATGAATAATATACACGTATTTAACAGAAAGCCAATATGAAGGAAGTTGAAACTATGAACTAAAGTTATTGTATTTTTATTTTGTTTGTTTTATTGATTTAAAAAAAAAACTGGAAAAATATTTATGCAATATTTACTTTATAAATATGTGCAATACTGTTGGGTATAAGTATGCCAGGTAATTTAATTTTATAATTTAGTCTTAATGGGTTTATTAGAATGAGTAGACATTCTACCATTCTCAGGTAATATTAGTATTATTATATTTGATAAATGTTTCACAAGTTAATGTATATTTAACAATTTGTATCCCTGGAGATTTTAATATCTCATTCTTAGCTAATTTAAATGTATGGTATTTCACTCGGTTTTATCTAAATCAGCCAAAGAGGTTTATCAAAGGATTTTTCATTCAATTGTTTTACAAATGCTACCTTAATAATTAACTGCAAATATTTTTATGTACGCATTGGGAATTAAATTTCTCACACTTAATTTGCAGTCTTTTAAATGTCCACTAGCCACTATATTTTAATATTTAATATTTTATTATGTGTGCATTGTACCTTTGCCTAGAATTCTATATGCATTTAATTTTTAAGTAATTCTTATATAGTCGTTTGACATGGTTTGCATTGTTGGTTTTGACATTGATTATATGCATTGTATTTTAAAATTCTTGTTGATGACTTAGTCAGTTAAAGTGATGTTTATATCTTGTTATTAGTTAAGTATTTGTTAGCCTCATAGAGCAAGGCTTTGGTTATTAATATTAGTATGCCTGATGGTGTAGATAAGGTCCTCCATCCTTATTTTATTGCTGTTCCACAAGGGGTGATAGTGCTCATGCCCAGTGAGAATTATTATATATTAGATATTGTATTTTAGTGATTGTAATCATATGATTTGAAAGTGTTAGATCCCATTGAGAGGATCATATTTTCCTGGTGCATCTTTCCTCTTCCTGATGCTCTGAGATAGGGTCTAGGCATCCTTTTCTCTGCCTCAAAGATAGGTATTTTTGGAAGCCACCACATTCTTAGGAAGTTGTTCAGCTTTGTGGAGCATATATGTATTTATTTTGGCCTATCATTCTTGATGTATTAATGCTAGTTCCACCACAGTAGGTGGTGTTGCATTTGTTTTGTAATGACAAGATATGTTTGAGGAACTTTGTTTCTTCAGGTTGTATTTAGCTATTTTTAATGCTTAAAGGTATATCAATGTCTGAATTGTGCTGTTATGATAGTTTTATCATCCACAAACCAACCAACAATAATTTATATTTATTTTTAAGTATGTAGATTATGCATATGGTTATAAGTGGCAATTCACACATACTAAGTTTAATATGATCATCCAGAGTGTTCGCCACTGGAATTGTTAAGTCTTTTAAATTCCAATTTTACAACATTTGGTTTAATTATTTTTATGTGGACAGAACGTTTGAAAATATGTGTATAAATGACCTCTGATGAGTGGCCCATGCATCTAATTTAATTTAAAGTTAGCTTAGATTTACTTAAGTGCATCACTAGCTATAATCTTAATAGTGTCAGTGTAATCAATGTTAATTTTAAAATATATGCTGTATATGCTAGTCCCAGTGTAGCTTTTGCTTAGCTCATGGTATACAATATAAACCTGTTAGTGTATTGTTCTGGTTGTCAAATGACACCACGGTATTATGAAATGTGTCAATTAAACTTAAGGTTATGTTTATTAAGCTCATACCATTATAAATAAAGTAAAGAGATTTAGAATCCTTAATATTGTAGGGAGATTATTTGGATAGAATTAAATATCAAATGGCCTCTGTTTGCACTTGTAATTATTTATTTATTTTTATTAAAATCAACAGTTAAAAAAGAGTTAAAGAGGAGTAATCAGTAGCTTTAATCAAATAAAATGTTACAATTTCTGTTAAGTCAAAATAAAGACTGTTAGTCAAAATGTTTAAAAGATAACAGCGCCATCTTGGCAATGTTTGTTGTAATTTTTTTTTGTAAATATTTATTATTTATTGTTATTAATAAACCAAATTTATTATTATTTAAAAAGTTTAGTTTCTGTTTTTCTTTTTTTATATGATATTGTCTCGAGTTCCAAAGGTTCACAAAAATATACATAAAGTATACAAAATATATTTTATACTGGTTTATTTATATAAAGCCACGCTAATCTTTGTGATTCTCAGATTGAATCACAGTAACAGATAATCACATAATTTCAGATACTTAATAGAATGTTTATTTTAAAATGGATTTTCAAGTTATTATTATATCTTCTTAGACTGAAGATTATACAAGGCGAAATGAAGAATATTAGTGATTCAGAAGAGTATTTACCTTCTTTAAAGCTGCACATTTTTTTACATTATCTTGTATGGTTTAAAATTTAAATTCCGTCTGCATTTAATTTCATTAGTAGGTTGTCTGTGAGTATGTGGAAAGGCATAAAAAGTATCCTTGTTCTTTTTCCAGCTCGAGTGATGTCTTGGGTAATAGGCCATAATTAGTTTAAATTTAGATTAACTAATCAAATCTTTAAATTGATATACATTTTTTTTATTATGCTATGTTTGAACTATTATGATCGGCCAAGATATCACTCACTTGTTTATTCATCCAAGCAATCATTTATTAGACAACTTTAACTTTTATCCTTCACAAGAGTTTAGTTTAAAACCCCTGAGATTGATTACTCTTGTGGTTATTATTAATATAATTCAGTGAGATAGTACTTTCAACAAAGTATCATATGTTTTATTCAAAGTGTATGATCTGATAGTAGGCTTATTCTAATAACTATTAAATGATGATTTAAATTGACTTTTATATTATTTATGGTAAATTATTAATATGCCATGATAGTTATTTGCATTGGTATTAGATGTGGTCTCTGTTCGATTGTATATCTCTAGGTCATCATTCATCCTTGATTTTTATTGTAACCCCACTGAGCCAAGTCATTAGGAGTCTCTAATAGAATAGTTTAGGATAGTTTTTTCCATCTTCATTTTTATCTTCTTCACCTTATCATTATCTTCATCATTTTATTCTTTCATTTCATCTTCTCCAACTTCTTCATTCCAACATTTTTGTCTCTTATTTGTTCATCTTCCTTGTCATCTCCTTCATTTCACCTTTTCCATCTTCATCTTCATCCTATCACCATTTCATCATTTCATCTCCAGCTCTTTCTTTTCTTATATCTCTAATAGTTTATCTTTCATCTCATTCCATCTTTCATCTCATTTCATCTCTTTCATCATCATCTTTCATCTCTTCTTACATTATCATCATCCTCTTCTTACATTATCATCATCAACTTCTTTTATTTTATCTTTTCCATCTTCTCATGTCATCATCCATTTCTCTCTCCCTTCATCTCATCTCTTCATATTTTCATTTCGTCACAACCTACCCCCCCTATCGCATTCATTTAACAGTTTACAATATATATATAAGGACATTTGTAAAGAACAGTTATATATCTATTTTAATAAAATATCTGATTTAATAAAAATAACCATTAATTTCAATTTATTGCACCTAAGCAAGACAAACAAAGAAATTGCCATTTAATGCAAATAATTTTATTAGATTATGAAAATATAATATGAATTTTATATACATATATATTGTAATAAAGTTTTTCAAAATTATTGTTTTGCTTATCTAAAATTACAATAAATTGAAATCAATGTTTATTTTTATTAAATTAGATATTTTCCAAAATAGTTATTTGTCTCTTAGAAGTATACATGAAAATACATATAGTATATACATACACTATATATAATAAAACATTGTTTATGTTAATTTTTAATTAATATTTTATGTGATTATATTTATATATTGTCAACTGAAATAATACAGAAAATGTACAAATAAATTCTCACATAAAGTAATTTTTATCAAAAAATACATTGAAATATCATTTGTGTTAAGATTCGAACCCAACATTTCATACAGCAAATATAACTTAAGATTATATCAACTAAATGGGAATATACATTATAATTTAAAAGTTAAATATGTAATTTGAAAATACGACTGTTATTTAAATAAATGATATAATATATAGGGTATATGAGCACAGACTTTCACATGACCCACCACTCTCCACACTATCTCATAACTCTGATACACTTGAACACATATATGTTGAAAAGATAAATAATCACCAATATACGTATTTCATGCTAAACCAGCAATCGTCAGTTGGTCCAGATTACCATCTCCACACATATATGCTATAAGTGTTCAGATGTATATTAAGATAGCCAAACCTCATACTTTAATGGACAGGCTTCAATCTACTCCACACTCCAACTCTTCAACCATCCATCCAATTGAAAATCTGATGATGGAATAATCAAAGGCCATCCTGAGGCCGATATTCTTGTCATACCCATGCTGACCTAAGGTCAATCTGACCCCTCATGTACAGGACATAATCCATTTAATACATATACAAGTACCTTAAACAAGATGCCAACTATTTCAAATTCTTACTGTTACAAATTGTAATCAATCTTTATTTTTATCAATATATATAAATAATTTGACAAAAGAAAGACTGACACTTTATTACAAATAACATTTGAAGATTTGGTCATGCTGCTATTCACATCTGGCTTTATAATTCTGTATTTACTAGCTTATGTAATGGAAAATCATATAACATTAAAATACTAGTCAGAAAACAAATTTTATTAAAATTTTCGTACAACTATGGTTTTGTCTATTAACAAATCAACAATCTGAAATGAAATTCAACTAAATATAAAAAAAACATACATATATATCCTTAAAAACCAGTTAATACTTAGATAACCCAATATCAATAACAATCAACAATTTCAAACTGTTGTCAAGGCAAATCTCCTTGTAACAATAAATTGAATCCCATCACAGAGATTGAAATTATTGTTAAAAGAAAGTTGCCTTGACAACAGTTTGAAATTGTTGATTGTTATTGATATTAGGATTGTCTAAGTGTTGACTAGTTTTTAATGATTATTTACAAATCCATTTATCCCTTGAGCATTATTACATTCATATATACACACACACACATATATATATATACAAAACAAAATGACCTCATTATATACTCCAAAAACTAACCACCTTTAACATAAGAGAATGTCTTCATGAGATAGATTCATGACTCAGATTCAAGAAGATTTATTATCAGAATTTCTTTAATTCCTCTTTCTAATTCATTTTTTTTTAACAAAAGTCTCTGCATTGTAAATAATATTTTATGACCTCAGTTCATGAATATACTAAGGTGATGTATAATATCTTTTTTGATGTTATTCTTAGGAATTTTGACTGTTTCATTAAGACTTAATTTACTTTTACCTATATAAATTTTATGTCAATGACAAGGAATCTTATTAACTATACCAGGAATAGATTTTCTATCAATAATCAATAATCAGATATTAATTTTTATATTTAGCATATGGTAATTAGCTACCATAGGTGATAAAGATAGCACTATGATGTATAATATCATAAACATCATTGGGTAGATACTGAAGTGGTTGTTGCCTTTTAATCAAGGTTATAGATGGAACTCATATAATATTATCATTCAATGATTTGAAGCCATCATCTTAAACCACTAAACATCACATGATCATATCTCATACTAGCACATAATTGTTAGTAAACAGGCAAAAACTCTCCATATAGTAGTGCCACCTTGTGCTAACCAGAGTAATCAATGGATGCCAGAAGGCTTGTGCATAAAATCCCTATCTAGTGCCTACTCATCCAATATTCCCAGACTAGTTTCTGGCTATTTTCCAAGGCTCCTCTCTGATGATGGCCACAAGCCAGAAACTAGTCTGGGGATATTGGATTAGTAGGCACTAGATAGGGATTTTATGCACAAGTCTTCTGGCATCCATTGATTACTCTGGTTAGCACAAGGTGGCACTACTATATGGAGAGTTTTTGCCTGTTTACTAAGCCATCATCTTCATTGAATTATCTCAAATGCCTTTTTAGAAATGTGCAATTGGATGATGATATATTATTCACTCCAATATATAAAGCTAGAGGGCACCTGAAGTTAATAAGTACACTGAGCATCATTGTTTATGGATCTTTTGTCATTTAACTGTTTCAGCATGACATCTTGTGGAATTATTTGGAAAGAGCTATGGATATAGTAGAATTGTTTGCTGATTTATTTCTCTCTTGTATCTCTATTTTCTATAAGTTCTAAGACATTTGACAGCAAAGCATAGCCACTTATAATAGAATGCACATTTACATTTAGTCAATATCTACCAAAGTTTTTATATACTGATACATTTCACACATCAATACATGCTCTATACAATATAGTTATTGTGATTTATTTTTCTTTAATATGTCTATTTATTCTACCCTCATTTTGTTTTTAATTAAATTTAAGACAAGAAAAAACTATTATTGGGTAGTAGAGTAAAGTAAGTCTTGGAAATGTCAATAGTAATTGATAGTTTTGTGGCAACATTGCTGCTCAGTTGGTTAGAGTGTTATCTTAAAATTCAATACTCAAGAATCTAAGGGTCCATGTTTGATTCCCATGCTAGTACTGTCACTGGTCAGGCCAGTAACACCTGAAGAAGAGGGGAGAATAATACTGTGAAAAATGTTGTGCATTTACTAACTTGTGTGCTATTACAAACAATTAAATGTATTTGGAATATTTTAGTAGCTTAAATTGTTCTAAAGACATTCAATACTCATAAATGATGGAAATAGTCCAATATATAAATAACATACTACAGTTTGTTTACATTAAAATAAATTCATGAAAATATTTATTCTAACATATCAATAACAATTACCAATCTCAATCTGTTGTCAAGGCAACCTGTTTTTCACACAAAAAAGATAGATATCCATCTTTATTTATGGTCCTTTATATAGACACTAGAGATTTCAATTTGACTAAAGAGAGTGAGATTATTAATTCAACAAAATTTAAACAAATCTCATTTAACAAGCAGACTAGAAATAGTCAATTATAACTTTCAAATTTCTCTGAAACTATGTATTATTTAGATAATGAAACTAATAATGCTCAAGGCTAAATAGATTTTCAAATGTAAATACAAGAAAGCAGTCAGCACTTAAACAATATCATTAACAATGAATAATCTCAAGCAGTTGTCAAGGCAACCACTTTTTTACAATAAAGATGAATACCCACATTTATCTACAGTCTAATATGTTTGTAT
The DNA here is from genome assembly GCA_028023455.1 of Epiperipatus broadwayi. Lineage (NCBI taxonomy): Eukaryota > Metazoa > Onychophora > Udeonychophora > Euonychophora > Peripatidae > Epiperipatus > Epiperipatus broadwayi. The sequence continues at coordinate 464,840 of JAQFVV010000282.1, read as the reverse complement.
AATCATTAAAGTTTGATACTTGAATAAAGAGAGTGAAATTAATTCAAAGAAGTTTAAATAAATCTCATTTAATAGTTAAAATATAATTTGTTCGTCAAGTATTGGTGGTCGAGAGGTCAGTGACAGCTGCTTTACAAGCAGCTGTCCCGGGTTAGCGGGTTTGCTTCCCGGCTGATGCTATGACACATGAGAATATATATATATATATAATTTGTTCTGAAAGCATCTAACAAATATTCAATTATAAGTTTCAAATTCTACTGAAACTATGTATTATATATATATAATATTAAATCACCTTCATATGGTTAGGAAATTCAATACCGTTCTCTGAGAAATAAATATATACAAATATATTACAGTCTGTATTTCGTAACCATGTAGGATGATTTAATATTTGATATTTATTTCAGTATAGCGTTAAGCACTGAAGGAAATTAATCATAGAATTAAACTTGGTTGGAGTGCTTTTGGTAGAAATAACTTGATACTAAAAGGAAATATGCCTATGTGTTTGAAAAGAAAGGTTTTTAACAAATGTGTTTTACCAGTTCTTACTTATGGATCTGAGACTTGGACACTTAATAGAAGAGCAATACAGAGACTTTAGACCATTCAAAGAAGTATGGAGAGATGTATGTTAGGAGTAACAAGACGAGATCGAAAACGCAATGTATGGGTAAGAGAACAAACAGGTGTTACTGACCTCATTGAAAAAATTAAAAGATTGAAGTGGAGTTGGGCTGGACATATTGCTAAAAGAGATGATAATAGATGGACAATTGAAATTTTAAACTGGATTCCAAGAAATTGTAAAAGACCCAGAAAGAGACCACATGTGAAATGGATGGATGAAATAAGAAAGTGTGCAGGGGTGATGTGGAGAAGAGAAGCTAAAAATCGGAGAAGATGGATTAAACTTGGAGAGACCTTCATCCTGCAGTGGATTGATAATGGTTGATGATGATGATGCTTTGGTCCTATAGTGGCTGCATTGACAAATTATATTATTCTTGGAAATGATCTATTTGTTAATTATATATTAAAAATTAGAGTTATTATATATTTTAACAAATTTGCCTCTAAGTTATTGTTATGTGGTATATTTATAAAAGATAAAGAAATCAAGATATGTTTTTTATTAAATAAACTTTATATAATTTTCCGATATATAATTTGTAATGGTTAATTAAATTTGCAATACAGAATTTAAAAAAAAGGCAAGCTAATTGATTTAAAAGTTAATTAAATTTAAAATATTTTTTATTTAAAATGAGCAATTAATCTGAGAACTAAGTTATTATTTTGAAAAGCTTGGTTTAAAATGATTTCTTCTTTGTTGGGCATTTTTAGAAAGTTAAGTTAGTGAGGCCTACGCCCTTCTATTTAATTGTTGTTTTATTCTCTTTATTTACACACACACAAATGTATAATCTTTTTATGAAATAAGATTAGACGAAAATTTGGATGCTTGATAAATAACGATGGCAAAACAAAAGATGCAATGCTTAAAGATTTCTCAATAAAATAAAGATATTAATTAAACTTTACTTACTTTTATAAAGAAACATTTCTGATTTAAAAAAAAAAAGAAACAATATGTTAGCCGTAGATTTTTAATAACTAGGAACCATTCACCCTTACAATATGTGAAAAATCAATATGAGTTTTAGCGATATCACATTTGTAGTCAGAAGAAGATCAGAGCTTATTTATAATTTATATCAACATGTCTAGGATTAAAGAACAAGTCAATAATTCAAACAATATGTTCAGCTAAATACTCTACAGAAAACTAAACTAAGATTAAAACTGATCATAATGGCGAAGTAAAACTAGGTTTTTATAGTAATGGTTTTCTATTTTTTTTATACTATATATATATAATTTCTACTAAAATACAGTTTGATGACTTTCATAAATCTCTGGACAGATAATACTGCAATCAAGCATTAAAGAAATGAGTAATCATTACAGGTGGTCCTTTGTCAATATTTTTCTTCCCTCCGTTTTTTTAAAAAAAAATATTACACTATTCGGATTTAAAACTCTCATCAATTAAAAAGCACGAACTTGATGACGTACAATTCATTCATTTAGACGTGCTCGTATAAGTTCATCAAGGTTGTTGCCACTTCTTAATCACATGCCGATATTTTCTTCAGTCGATTACTGTTTATTACGATATTTAAAATATTTACGAAAGCATAAAAGTTTTTGAAATAATTATTTGATTAAAATTAAAGCCAACTATATGATGTTAAATATTCCAGTTTTGCTTTAAAGACAATAATTTGTATTCTATTTAACCTTATCTTTCTTATTGCATTGCCAAATCTATACAATATTAATATCATCTATATTCTTTATTATTTTTTACAATGCTTTTTTTACAATTCCACTATTGACACTCTCGATTGTATATATATATGAGTCTGAAGAAAATTGCTGGGGCAATCAATACTGTCAATCATCATCATCAATAACCATTATCAATCCACTTCAGGATGAAGATCTCTCCAAGTTCAATCCATCTTCTCCGATCTCTAGCTTCTCTTCTCCACATCACCCCTGCAACTTTCTTATTTCATCTATCTCACGTGCGGTCTCTTTCTGGGTCTTTTACAATCTCTTGGTATTCAGCTTAAGATTTCAATTGTTCATCTATTATCATCTTTTCTAGCAATATGTCCAGCCCCACTCCTGTTTGTTCTCTTACCCATGTATTGCGTTTTCGATCTCTTCTTGTTACTCCCAACATGCATCTCTCCATACTTCTTTACTGTCAATAGTGGATTGTAAAAAAGCATTGTAAAAAGTAATAAATAATATAGATGATATTAATATCATATTGCATTCTATTTCTTATATTAAATGAGTTTTATAAACATGTGTCTCGCTGGTTGTCTAGTGTAATGTACAGAAGCTGTAAATGACAAGATAATTATTGTATACTCATATTGTTCACTCTCATATATGTAAATATATTATAAATTATATACGTATAGTATAAGTATTTAGTAATTTTAGTACTATGACATTATCGTTAAAAAAACTTTTACATTTTTGATTAGTGCTATTGTTTAAACTTCAGATCAGAGCTGCTGTGTCACTCATCTCTGCCATCTGGATGGCAGGGTGTGGTGCTTGGAAGGTCTCACAAGCTTGGGTTTTGGAGGGGATCTGGGTGCTGTGGGGATTAGTAAGGGCATTGGATGAAAGAGTCTGAGTTTTGGAAATACCCCAAGGCCTGGTTCCTAGTCCTTAGAAGGGGGGATTTGGAACATGGGTGCTGCGGGGATTAGTACGGGTTTTTACTTTCGCGTTTTCTGGATGGTGGAAATGATGTGATTCTTGGTAGCTGTGATCTATCTAGTTGCCATTAAGGTCAGGGGTTACTTAGTAAACTATGAGAGAAGCTATGAATGGCAAGATATATGCATATACAATTCAAGGTTTTCTGTTCACTCGATAAATCAAGTTCTGCATTGTAAATCATAGTTTGAATCTTGTATATCACTACATATAACATGTAAATCCAAAGATTAATATTATGTTAATAAATCATGTTTTGAGAAAAAAATCTTAAAAAAAAGTTATGCATTATTTATGTTTAATTTAGGGCTGTAAACACAGACTTAAGTTTAAAACTGCAACCAATATTGTAAACAACTTTGAAAGGCATAAAAAAATGGAAAAAGAGACTGAAGTAAAATCAATGAATATGTGTCATTATTAGGTTAGTAGAAGTGTATGAATATAAAAGTCAAAGATGGCTTGTAAACAAGAAGAGAATTCAAAAATGAGTTTTATTTTTTGTTAGCTGTTAAATACTTGGAATGATTATAAACAAATCAATTTGAAAAACGACGATGAAATTAATTTTTTACTGGATCACATATATGTATTTTATCTGCAGACTGTTAAGAAGGCAGTCATGCATTAAACTAGTTATGGTTGTTTTTTTATTTATTAGCATATTAAAAACTGTAGAATTAATTCTAATGTTTGTCTTAATATGAATTATTGCATCTGATATTATTGCCTTGACAACAGTTTGAAATTGTTGATTGTTATTGATATTGGGTTTGTCTAAGTGTTGACTGGTTTTTAATGACTATTTACAAACCCATTTGCCTTGAGCATTATTACACTTATTCCTTAAGTAATAATTTGGGTGCAATTTGAAAATTGCAATTGTAGTTTATAGTGTTATAATTAACTATTTATTAGTCTGCATTCAGAAACAGGTTATATTTACCTATTTAAATAGGTTTATTTAAACTTCTTTGTATCAATAATTTCAGTCTCTGTGGTCAAGTTGCAATCTTTTGTGTCTATATAAATATATTGGACCATTAATAGAAGTAGAATTCCACCTTTATTGTTAAATAAAGGTTGCCTTGACAACAGTTTGAAATTGTTGATTGTTATTGATACTGGGGTTGTCTAAGTGTTGATAGTTTTTAATGATTATATACATATGTATATGTAAATTATGTGAAAAGACATGTGCTATTTGGATTGATATATTAAATTTACATGTACTCACTCATCAATAAGTGTTTTAAAAGCATAAATGAATCACTTATGTTTAGAGATTATTCTTATATAAAGCAACACCTATTGGCCATGCTTAAATCAGGCCTTGATCTTATTATGAACCTGATATTTTAATTGACAAATTATTTGTACAAATTTAATTTATGTATCACAGGAAAGAAAAAGTTTATCATTTCCAAATATCAAAACTTTGAATCATATTAGTCTAAATATATGTCAATAAATAATTTATGATGTTTATATATATGTAAATCTTATAGAAGAAAATGAATCTTCACAAATGCTCTATTAGATTTATATATTAAATTTATAAGCACTCATGCTTAAAGCCTATGTTTATACAAACCAATATTTATTGACCATGGTTAAATTACTTATTGATAAATGAGTGCATGTAAATTTAATATATCAATCCAATAGTGTATGTGTGAAGATTCATTACCTTCCACAAGATACACACACATGTATATATATATATATAAATTGATAAATTATATATTTACATATGTTCACACTAATATAATTCAAAGTCACAGGTCTTTAAAAATGAGAAACATTTTCTTTCCTGTGACATATAAATTAAATTTGTACAAATAATCTCAACTGAAATATCCAGCTTATAATAAGATTGAATCTGACTAAAGCATTGTCAATAAGTATTAGGGTTGTCGTAGAATAGCTGCTAAATCCCACTTGATGGCGCAGTTATCAAGCTAAAATTATAAAATATGATCATTCATGGGCCGTTAATTATAATCATTTTGATGTGTTTTTTGTAATGCGAAAATAAAAATAAAAATAAAATCGTCTTTTTTAAATATTACTTAATTTTAAATATTATTTTTTATTAACGTATACAAATTAAATGATAATAATAAATGTAAAATAAAATAAACAAATTACAATTTGATTCGTCTTTTTTAGTTTTCTTTTTATTAGAAAAAAATCAATTTTCTATCGGAGATTTTTTTACTGGGATTATGGCTTTTTTTTGTTGTTGTTTACCGCTAGTTTTTATTTCAAATAGAATGATAACTAAAAGTAAAACTTGTTATGTTTACGTTTAGGGTTAGTTTTAGGGTTAGGATTAGGGTTAGCTTTAGGGTTAGGATTAGGGTTAGTTTTAGGGTTAGCTTTAGGGTTAGTTTTAGGGTTAGTTTAGGGTTAGTTTTAGGGTTAGGTTTACGGTTAAAATAAAAAATATCAAAATCGTATTTTTGAAAATATTTTTTTTTACTAACATCTATAGAATAAATGATAACAATAAATGTAAACTATATTCAACAAAGAATAACAGTAGTCGGAGAAAAGAAAGAAACTAAAACTTTTTTAAATAACGACAAATATATATATATATATATAATGTTTATAATATATGCTTTTTATGACATTTAAAAAAACTGTATAATTGAACTTTTCTTACTGGATATTTTTGTGTTAACACTTTTTTTTTTCAAAAATATACACACTGTACAATCTTAAAATGTCTCATGGAATGTTACGAACAGTACGTTACTTGACTCATTACCTAATTCCAAATAACTTTATACATATATCTCATCAACATTTACTACTTAAAACTTCAATACACTACGGTGTAAAAAGTCTGTTAACTATTACTTTACAAAATCTGAACATTTCAATACTTTAAAATAAAAAAAATCCAATGAAAACAACATTTCCATCCAATTAAAAAAAACACATCCTCTCCCCAAGCCGTAATCATTTTATAAACTGTGTGAATTTGGAAAATGTATTTGCTGCATAAAACATACATGCTGTACTGTGATGCAACATAGCGGCCTGCAATCTGTAGCACAACAAAAAAGTTGTATTATAAAAAATTCAGGTTCAAAGGTGTCGGCCGCGGAAACAGCATTTTTATGTGTTTTAGCGCAAAAACAGCACCATCCAGTGGGATATATCTGCTCATCAACGACAAACAGTATTAGTTTATACAAAAATAAGTGGTAAGCATAAGTGATTTACTTACATTTTTAAAACACTTATTAAAAGGTGAGTGCATATAAATTTCATATGTTAATCCAATAGCACATAGGTGAAGATTAATTTTTTCCCACAAGATTTACATATGTATATAAATTGCTAAATTATATATATATGGGAAAAATTTAATAAGAGGAAATTACATTTCCAGCCAAGATGTAACTAAGATAGTAGTCAATTAAAATTAATTATGAAAGGCTGAAACAGTAATAAATAATGATACATTGTCTGAGTTAGCTTTGCCTACAGTAAAAGCAGAGTAACTTCAGCTCTATAAAAACATGACTTATGCATAAAATGTAATTATGTGATGTTATTAATAATAAAATTGAGAAAGACTGGATAAAAATGAAGCAATTATTATTATTATTATCATCATCATCATCATAATAATAATGATGATGATGAAAGGTTATTTAACCCCCTCACAATGCAGCAAACCTTTCACACATTTCAGCATTTTTTGACATTTTTTTTTGTCTCACACATCTATGTAAAATATATGATAAAATGATTATTACTTATCAGAAAATAATAAATTTGACTTCATTTGAAAGATATTTTTGTTTACTACTGAAACAAATTTTAAATGTTCACATTTTGTTTCTGTAAATGTTAAAAAAATGAGATCACAATCAAAACAAAGACTTTACATATCATCGTTTCTAGAAAGATTATTTTCAGTTTATAAAATCAACAAAATATTTCTTAATTCTTATTATTTTTAAACATTCAAATGAATAATTATTTATTTCTCTTATATCTAACGAATTATGCTTTAATAGTTTAAATTTTTTGAATAATTATTGCAAAATTGTGATATTTTCATACTCATAAGTATAAAGTAGATTGTTTAATAGAAGCTAATGTTGTAAATTGCTTCAGGGCATATTTACATTAGCTGCTAATATAACATTATATTTTTGAAAATAAAATATTTCAAGTCAAAATAAGGTATTAATAATTTATATTTCTTGATATCTAATAAATATAGTGTAAATTATTTTTAAAAAAATATCTAAAAGCATAATAAATTCGCAAATAAACACATTTTTGTGTCATTGGAACTACAATGTTGTAAAATGCCGAATGTTTTATAGCCTTGGCAACAGGCAATGGCTGACCATGTCAGGGTGGGGCTTATGTTTATTTTAAGAGCAGGAATTTTGAATTTCCCGCCTTTTAGTGCAAAATTTTTGGCAAAAAATTTATTATAATAAAATATATTGTTTTACACCCATTTTAATGTATAATACTTATGAAAAAATTCAACAGAGGGTGAATTGATGAAAAAATGAAATAATTTATGACAATGGACCAGAAAGTTAAAATTAAAATAGTATAATAAGAAAAGGATTATTTAGTTATAATTTTGACAAATTCGATGGTGTTTCAGTAAACTACCAAAAAATGTTATTTTGTAAAAATTACCAATGCAGATAACTGATTTCTGATGACTTTTTATAAAACTTCAAATTACATAAAATTATAAAGCTTAATTCTAAAAGAGATTGTTTTCATTTGTTTCTTAATCAAGGACAGATTAACAAAAAAAAAATTATTAAAATATTTTTTTTTATAAGCGAAAACTTAATGCTTGCTTGTTTCATTTCATTTATTTGTAAAAGAACATTTGACCACATAATTAAAACATGCATAGGTCTAGGTAATATTAAAACAATAATATTTAACAATTCAAAGATAGATTACCACAAAATACTTAATATAAAAGAATGCATTCGTGGAAGATATTTTCATCACCTATGCCATTTGGATTGTAAGGCACAATACCAACATCCCAAGCCAGATGAAAACTCATTATTTATTCAGAGCATAGAGAAAATTAAACAAAGAGACAAAACTCTTGCCACAACATTCATTTTTCAAGAGACATGGAAGCTATATCAGACTCTCTAATAAAGTTAACAAAGAACTTAACCACTAAATACCTATCCCTGTTTAACTCAATAATGTTAGTTCCATAACTCATCTAATATTGTAATTGTTCATTATCCATATTTGTAATATATCACCCATATTAATTAGTTTAATAAATGTTTTTGAGAACCGCTACTCTATTAGTATCTAGTTGTTTTAAAAGACAAAAAAGATTTAATCTTAATCCTTTTGTTTGTGTGAGACATATCCATGTGGGTAATTCACACCATCTATCTGAAAACACCAACATATAATTTTAATATAGAAACCCGTGACAGTCAAATTCACTGTAGACAAAGTACTGAACATTGATAATATTTCCATAGTAAGCAATTATTCATTAATAGTGTTGCTAAAAGATAGTAAGATCAATTATCATTCCTTTTCAAGATACCCCTTTATAGCTACTGGAAAAAGTAAAGAAACCATCCATCTATCCAGTGACTATTTAGTAAAGAAACAAACCATTTATTATATATATTATGATATGTATGAATAAATAAAAGAAGTTTATTATTGCCAATAAAGAAATATCACATTGTTATTCAGATATAATGTATATACCATTTGAAATGCATGATGAAATATATTAATCCAAACTATAGATAAATATAAAGTATATTGATGAAGAAGTTATTTCTTTTTGATATCACATAAAAATAAAAGTCAATGTCATATTCATAAGAAGATAGCTAAAACAATTTTCATTGTAATTTACCTAAAGAAACTTTAGATAATAAATTATTTAGTTAAATTATTCATAATACATCACAGCTAATTTCTAAGATATATTTATTGAAATAGGACCATATCTTTTTCAGAAAACATGATTGTGATAATTATAGAAAAGCAACAGATCTGTGTATAGAGAACTATTTCCAACATCTAATATTAAATATTCAATGAAAAATTTTAAACGTTATTAAAATTTTTCAATTACATTCATCTCTTATTAATAACACCCAAGTTAGAATATACACAGTATTTTGAGTAGAAATATTCTCATTAAAACAGGCAAAACTCACTATACGTATTGCCACACACAGGAAGCTAGAGTAATCAATGGAGGCCAGAAGGCTTGTGCATAAAAGCCCCATCTAGTGGATTTTATGCACAATTCTTCTGGCATTCATTGATTACTCTAGCTTGTTGTGTGTGGCAATACGTGTAGTGAGTTTTGCCTGTTTTAATAACAGTTATAAGCAAGCATAGGAAATGGTCATCATGTGATGTTTATTACTATTATTCTCCTCTCTTCTTCAGGTATTGCTAGCCTAAACAGTGACAGTACTAGTACGGGAAACAAACTTTGACCTTTAGATTATTAAATACTGAATTGTAAGGTAATACTCTAACTAATTGAGTCAGTCTGCCAAAGGCAGAATGGATCTGGAAACTGAAAAATTGATTTGATGTGCTAATGACGTTTCACAAAAATTGAATTAAAAAAATTCTACTTGCCACAAATATTTTTCTTCAAATGAGATCACCACCATGTGTGTATTTTTCTTAGAAAGAAAAATGAATTGTCTGAGTTACTTATTTGATATTTTTATTTAATCTGATTTAATTCATAATGGTTACATTATGGTTTTATAATGTAAATGTTACAACCACTATCTGATATTGGTTTTAAGAATCATTTTAATTCAAGATGTAATTATCTTTCAAGTTTGATTTTTTTTAAAATTGTAAGCATTATTTACAATATGTATAAAAAAAATTAAAAAATATTAAAATCGCAAAAAATTAAAAAGTAAAATTACTTTTGTTTTATATAGTTTCTAATTGAAATCGGTTGATTGTCTTCTTTTAGGAAAAGAATGACCTATTATTATAATAAATACATTTAATTTTTATTACACAAGCATTATTAATAATAACCTCTTGTCTTTTAAAGTCGTTAATCTTGTGTTTAGATTTGTAGAGGTCCCTACTGTCGCATTTTAGGCACATAGTCTTAAGGCTATAACCTTAATGTATATTACTTATGTCAGGGGTGGGCAAATAGCAGCCTGGGGGCCACATGCGGCCCACTAAGAATTTTTGTGTGGCCCACCAAGACAATCAGAAAAATCCACCTTGAATTGAGATTTCCTTCCCATGCACCACTGAAGATTCATCTCTTATTTTCCACTAGGATGGCCACATCAATACACATGCTCAGTGTAGATATGATGTGCAGTGCTTTTCCAGTTGATCTGGTTAATTTCAATTTTGTCTTTAAATGAGCAACTTTAGTGAAACCATGAACCCTCCGAAAAAATGTAAAATCGGTGATGAATGTCGTCTGTTTAATGAAGAATGGAGAAACAAATATTTCTTTGGTAATACAGGGAATAAAGCAATGTGTTTATTGTGTCATGAAAAAAGGTGCAGCACTCTGCTAACCTTCGCTTCCACAAAATGGCCCCCAATGTTGCCCTCTGCAAGCCTCTGTGGCCCCCGAATCAAAACAATTGCCCACCCCTGACTTACATAATGAGTATGCAATTTACAAATTATTAATTACAACTTTAAATAAGAATTATAATAAATTAACCAAATGTTTTTATTACCACAACAGAAAAGGTTTTATTGTTTACTTTTTAAATATAGGTGAGCAAGCTTTTGGTGAGGAACACCAGATTAATAGCACTCATTGATTGGCTACGTGTGCTGCTTTATTTATTAAGGAATAATTATGATAATTATTTAAATTAGGCTTTAAATATTCCACTTGTTCAAAAGTTGAATACTATTTTTTTTCTTATTGATGATGTGATTATAATTGATAAAAGTTAAGGAGGCAATCTTTATTGCCAACTGCAATCATATCATTATTAAGAAAGAAAATAGTATTCGACTTTCAAACAAGTGAAATATTTAAAACCTAAATTTAAATAATTATCATAATTATTATTCAATAAATAGGCAGCAGACTTAGCCAATCAATGTGAGTTATGATTCTGGTGTAACACACTGCAATCATGCTCAGATGAATCTAAAACGTAAATAATAAAACCTTTTTTGGTGCGGTGGCAAAAAAGTTTTGCTAATTTATTACAAAAAATAATGCGTAAGCTTGTGGTTAAGACCTATAGAGGTCCCTACCTTCGCATTTTCAACTGCACATGCTTTAGGCTTTTTGTCTTAGTAAATATTACTTATGTAATCAATATCAATGTGTGTTAAATAAATTTATAATTACAAACAATAATGAAAAAGAAAATATAAAAAAAGTATTATAATATTTGTATATAAAAACTGTAGATCACAGGAATGGAGCTTCCGCATGAGATCAGATGGTTGTTTTTTTTTTTTTAGGAAAAGAACAACCTATTATTATAATAAATATATTTGATTTTCATTATTGTATCATAAAATTTGTATAAAAATAAAAAATATAACTATAGATTGCAAAAAAAAATGGAGATATAAAATTATTTATGTTTAGATTCCAAGTAGTGTTACATATTGCTAAATCCTGAAAAGTGGCATGAAACTTATACCATGCAAGCAAAATCCAAACCAATTTGACTTTTGCAAGCACAACCATACTTAGGAAGATACTGAGATAGCTCAATTAAAGAAATTGTATGAACTTAAGGCATATGAAAGTTTCTTGCAGTATTACATACTGGTTGTAGATGTTGAAGATTAAAGTCATTGTATTTAATTTATGTATATACATATGGATTTATATTTAATATTTGAATACAGATACACTTTTATATATTTGGAGTTTAGATGTAATTATAAGGGATTTGAACACAAACCTTCAGGCTTCCTTCAGTGATACACTATCTCATATAACTGATACACATTAATACACACATGTAAAAAAGATATCCAATATACATATTACATGCTGACCTGTATTTATCATTTGGTCCAGATCATCATCTCCCATATATATATATATATATATATATATATATATATATATATATATATATATATATATATATATAAAATCAGGGGTTGGTTTATATAAAGATGGAAAATCTTCAAACTTTAATGGACAGACCTCAATCTATTTCACACTCCAACTTTTCAGCCATACGTAATTATATAAATACTTATATAGATAGTGATATTGAACAGATTTTTACAGAATATTTCTAAATGATTATTAGAAAATAATTATAGTTTAATATTTTAGGTTAAAATATATATAAAGCAATGTGTATTTATAAAATAACTGTGTAAATTCTTATTGAGGTAGTGATGTTAATAATTTTTTAACAGACAATTTCCAGCTGATTATTAATTGGTAGAAGTGCATTATAATATTGTATTTTAAAGTATATTAAAGCAATTTGAGATTATATATTATATTTTTATTATATGAGAATATATACATATAAATGAAATATTATCCGGCCACATCTGTATAAAATTTATTGAAAATATATGTTAATATATAAATCAACATTTTGACCAGATCACATTGGTTATCAACTGGATAATAAATATTATAAAATAATTATGGAGATGCTGTAAACATTGATGTATAACAATGTTGAATGTTGTATTAATAGAAAACAGAAATAATATTTAAAAAATTCTTCCCAATAGAAGGTAATTTGCATGTATCATCACATTTTCTGATACAATCTAACCTTTTAAAGATCTCAATGGTTTCTCTAATCTGACATTGTTGGAGAATGTCTCATCTGGATAGTATCCTCTTTTATAACACTGCTACAATTACATTTTTAAAATATTTATTACCCAATTAATGAACACTGTGACCTGGTTGAACATACTCAGATAACATTTTATTTACATCTATAGCCCATGAAAATTTTCACCTTAATATATATATATATATATATATATATATATATATATATATATATATATATAAGGGATTTGATCTCAGTCTTTTGAACTTCCTACAGATTTTCATTTCATCTTATACAGCATGTACACATGACCACACACACATATATATATCAAAAGATAAATGATTTGTAATATATGTATTCCATGCTGAACAAACACTCATTAGTTGGTCCAGATCACCATTTCCCTCACATTTATACAATCAGTGCTCAGTTTATATTAAGGTAGAAAATTGTCAAACTTTAATGAACAAGCTCCAATCTTCTCCACTCTCCACCTCTTAAGCCATCTATATCATTGAAAACCTGAGGATGGAATGCCCAAAGCCTTTACTAATGCCAATATTATTGTCATACCCATGTTGACCTTAAGTCAATCTGCTCAGATCAAGTTACTTATAATTTCATTAAGTTTTATATAGACAATATACATGTATTTAAATGTTACATATCTAGCCTATATTCATCTATCCCTCTTCTTTATAATTAAATGGACATATTATTGCCCTATGTATAAGGGATCGGATTGACTTAAAGTAATATGAGTATGACAATAATATTGGCATCAACAAAGGTTTTGGATTTTCAATGATATGGATGGCTGGAGAGTTGGAGAATGGAGAAGATTGAAGTTTGTCCATTAAAGTTTGAAGTTTTGCTATCTTAATATAAACTGACCATTGATTTTATATATGTGTGGGAGATGGCAATTGACAAACTGATGAGTGCTGGTTTAGCATTCACATATCTATATTAGAAATCTTTTTTTTTCACATGTATGTGGTCATGTGTGTCAGTTGTATAAGATGGATTGGATAGCTGTAGGGAGTTTAAAAGTCTGAGATCAAGTCTTTTACAATTACATTAAGTTTAGTATAGGCAGTATACAAGTATTTAAATATTATATATCATCATCATCAACCATTATCAATACACTGCAGGATGAAGGTCTCTCCAAGTTCAGTCCATCTTTTCCGATCTTGAGCTTTTCTTCTCCACATCACTCCTACACACTTTCTTATTTCATCCATCCATCTCACATGTGGTTTCTTTCTGGATCTTTTACAATCTCTTGGAATCCAGTTCAAAAATTTCAATTGTCCATCTATTATCATTTCTTCTAGCAATATGTCCAGCCCAACTCCACTTCAATCTTTTAATTTTTTTAATGAGGTCATGCATCTCTCCATACTTCTTTGAGTGGTTTGAAGTCTCTGTATTGCTCTTCTATTAAGTGTCCAAGTCTCAGATCCATAAGTAAGAACTGGTAAAACACATTTATTAACAACCCTCCTTTTCAAACACAGGCATATTTCCTTTTAGTATCAAGTGATTTCTACCAAAAGCACTCCAACCAAGTTTAATTCTATGATTAATTTTATCCATTATGTTTCCATCTGTATTAATAATCTGACCAAGGTATTCATAACTGTTAACTTCTTCTAACTAATCATAATCAATCTTTATTTTCATATTTTGAGAAAATCCATTAAACATTACTTTAGTCTTTTTAACATTTATCTTTAATCCTACTTTCTTCATCTGATAACTCCTGCAACATTTTCTGCAGCTCTAAAGCATTATTTGCGAAAACAACTACATCACTTGCAAAATCTAAATGACTTAAATAATCTCCATTTACTTTCACTCCTTTAATTTCCCATTTTAATCCACAAAATATTTCTTGCAGCACTGATGTAAAAAGTTTTGGAGATATGGAGTCACCCTGTCTTACACCCTTCTCAATGTTGACTTTCCCAGTATCATTATGCAATCTTATTCTTGCTGTTGCATTTTTATAAATATTCTTTAAAATATGACAATATTCTGGATCTACACCTTGATGATCCAATGCTTTAATCACTGAAGAAATATTTATAGAATCAAATGCCTTTTCATAGTCTACAAATCCAAAACATAATGGCAACTCATATTCATTTGTTCTTTCTATAACTTATCTCAATACCTGGATATGATCTGTTGTACTAAAACCACTTTTAAATCCAGCTTGTTCTCTTGGTTGGTGAAAATCCAATGTTCTCTGTAGGCGAATTGTAATTATCTTGGTAAAAATTTTGTATAAAACTGATAAAAGGCTGGTAGGTCTGTAATTTCTAATATCTTCTTTATCACCTTTTTTAAATATTAATATTAATACTGCATTCTTTCAATCTTCTGGTACATCTTTATCATTTAGACATTTGGTATATAACTTCGCATAAATTTTTTCTATTTTTTCACCTCCTTTTAATATATCAATTATAATTCCATCATTACCTGGAGCCTTTTCTTTCTTCATACATTTAATTGCATGTCTCAGTCCTTCATTTAAAATTCTCAGCAATTCAGAAGATGTAATAGATGTAGGAGGTACTTGTTCTTTATTACTATATAATTCTTGATAAAAGTCTTCTACCCATTTTATGATGTCATCTCTTTTTTTAGTAATAATTCTATCTTTTTTCTTATTGTAGATATAGATTTCTTACCAATATCAAAATGTTGTTTTACATTCTTGAGACTTTTATTCTCTTCTACAGCTTTCCTTGCTAGTTCACAGTTATACTTTCTTATATCATTTTAAATTCTTTTCCACACCATTTTACAAAATTCAAGATATTCAATCCTTTTTATTTCATCATTTTTGTATATCTTCATATATTCCTTCTTTTCTTCATAAATTCTCTAATTTCAGTAGAAATTTTATTGGTCAATTGCTGCTTTTTTCTACCAGCTATCTTTGTTGCAGTTTTTAAAAGTGTATCAGTTATTTTCATATTAATTTCATTCAAATCTGAATCATGTTCAAAATCTACTAATACTTGAAACCAATTTGTACGTTTTAATTTAAATTCATTAGAATTATATATATATATAATGAGAATTGTGTTTTAAAATTTAGTTAAAGTTTTCCAGAGCAACAATCAATGAAAACACAAGCAGTCTGAAATTATTCTATCACATGATCACCACGTTCTATGCTTACACAAGCTGTTCAAACAGTAACAAACTTTTCATACAGTAATGCCACCCAATTTAGATCTGTATGACTATACTAGCACATGAACTTGTATTGAAAATATTATTGTATTTTTATCCTGGACTCATAGCTTTATAATTAACTAAATATATAAAAGGTGGTTGCTGAAGTATTGCATTAAATCCTCAGATCTAGATATAGTGCTCTCAGATCCATAACTCCTCATGAATAAAATCCACAAGTTAGAAAGTAGCCTGGATATAGTGAGTGGGTAGACACTAAATAGAGATTTTAATGACACCCCTTCTTGCATTCATTGATTACTAAAGTCTGCACTGAATGACATTACTGTACAGAGAGATTGCTCTTGTTTTACATAATAATATACTGTCTAAGCTACTTTTTAATTGAAAAGTGGTTGTTGTCTTGGAAACACAATGGCTTGAAACATTAGCTAGGTTCCAAAAGTGCAATTTCCATTTATGTAAAAGTTTCACCAAGTATTAGTGCATTAAAACATTAATATATATATATATATGATAAACAAAACAAGTTATAAATTTTGTAACTTGCTCTTAGCTTGCATTTTATGATCACTAGATGGAGCTTTACCAATAGCTCACTAGCAAGCTTTGTTTACATAAATGTTGAGCTATTGGTAAAGCTCCATCTAGTGATATATATATAAATAAATCATTACAAATAACTCAAATTATTTTAATTTCTTTTATATATAATATATGCAACACATGCATGGAAATTATTAAATACTTCATTCCAGAATAATTTTAAGCCATTAAATGTAAAGATCTGTCACCCATTTCATTGTTCAATACAAATGCTAAACAGAATAGCGTTACTTATTTTCTTTTGTTAACAATGGTACTAATATGGGTTGATATTATTTTGCACATCATCTGTTCAGTCCACTTTTGCCTAGGTTAAGGGTTTATTTTTAATGATAACAAACCTATATTTTAGTTTTTAGTAAAACTCTGATTCAGTCACTCATATATATTATGAGAGCTTTTCACATTTATCAAGACAAAAGGTAAGTTTTAATTTAATTTCAAAGTTTATTTTTTTATTTCAATATATTTTCATTTATTTCAATGATACTTTTATTAATAAAAACAATATATATTTATTTTTTATATGTATTAATATTTTTTAAAGATTAGAAAACCTATACAGTATGTCAAAAAAATGTTGATAGTAGTTGGAGGCTAGGACATAAATTTAATTTACTTTTAAAATTATTTTATTTATTATTGACTTAGTTATGTTTAATCTCTTATGACAAGATTAATAAATAGATAGTTATCCATTTTGATGTGGGTGCATCCATTTATGCTTCTGTCTAGATCTGTGAACTAGATAATATTAATCTTGGTTATATGGTTATATTTATTTGCATTTGTTATCTCTAATACCATGTTATTCATTTTGAAAATTTTTTGTCTTGATGTTGTCAGAATGAATTAAAAAACCCATTATTTAGTATTTTATTTTTTTGACTAACCAAATTATTAACTATTACCATTATAATTTTAATTTGAAAAATACATTTATTAAATGTTGAATTTAGTATTTGTTATTCTCTTGGTCATGTATATATCAGTAACGTACTTTACAAGAGCTTACCCTGGATGATGAGAAAGAAATGTCTCTGAATTTTATATAATTCTTTTTGGAATATAGGGATAAATATCTGACATTAAAGATTGTATTTTTATAATAATGATATTAGTGTTATAAGAAGTCATATGTACTTGCTCTCACACACACATACATATATATATATATTGTAACCGGTTGGATTACATGGTACACCCATAATAATATAGTGTGTGTGCGTATATATATGGAAAATAAAGAAAAAGTAGAAATAAACACAGAATAAATTTTTGTAGATATTTTTTTTATATTTCCTAAAATAAAATAATAATAAGCAAAGGGTTAAATAACTCTAGATTTAAAGTAAAATTTCATTGTGAAATAAGTATTTTAAAAAGGTCTGATAAATAATATTTGTAATTCTGATTTTGAAATTAACAAAAGAAAAACAAGCATAATTTATTTTTAAAATCTTTTAATTAAAACTTGTATAAAATATCTTTTTTAATTAATGCCTGTTTTCATTTCTACTATGTAGTTAAATATCTTTGTAGATTAAAAATTCTAAAGGATTATCACACCTTTGGTCAAATTCCAAAGATTAATGTAAAAACATGAAAATCACACTTTGATAGAAATTTCCAGCTTGTTTTCAAATGGATTAAAGAAGATTGAAAACAGCCACTGTGTTTTTGTCACTGGACCTACCCAAGTTTATAAAAGACTGATAAAAAAATATATCAGTTAGTTTTTGCTTGTAGTTTGTAAGAGTTGACCAGAGGAGTCTGGTTGTAATATTTTAAGCAGTGGCCAACTGGGCCACTTCAAAGTCTGGAGAGTGATTTTAAAGAGAACAGTTTGGCTTGCAGTTTTAGAAGAGTTAGCAGAAGAGCTATATAAAGTTGGCTCAAGTATTTTGTGAAGAGTTGGTAACTGTAGCAGAAAATAGCTATAGTAAAGCTAGCTGCAAAGGTGGCTAAAATAATTATCAAGAGAACTGCCGTGAGGATTTAAGAATGCAAGGAAGTGGCTGCTCTACATTTCACTGGAGGAGTTTGAATTTACATGGAGGAAACAGGTCAAGATTCTTTGTAATTCATAGCCTTAAAAGTGTTCTGGAAAACAGCTTGCTGGCCTGAAGTTTACAAAATCCAAGTATAAGTGGAACTGACTACAGGAGGAGAAAAAAGCCAACCATACCTGAATTATGTACTTTTATCTGATGATGACAATTTCCTTGAATGACCAAAAAAAAACAGCTTGCCCAAGAGAGCAGCTGAATAAAGAAGTAGTTATACGTATGCTGCTGTGTCTACATATGCGAAGAGAAGCACAGATAAACTTGCATACAAAAGTGAGTTGTTTTTCAATAATTTATTTGATGGACATTTTTAAATCTATATTTTTAAATTTAAAGACATTGATAATTCGTTAAGAGGTAACCTAATAAAAGCTTTCTAACCTCTGGAAAATTGATGATATATTTTTTGTAAAAGAATAAAAGAAAGCTATAATAGAATTTGTTAAACTGATTTTTTTTTAATATTGATACACACGTATAAGTGTGAAATTTGTGTTTTCCAAATGAATTAATTATGAAAAAATATAATATTATTGTAACGAGTTGAAATAGATAAAAGTCAGTGTGCGTATATACACGCACATTCATATATGTAAAATGTTAATATTTTTTTGATTAAATGTCAATTCATTTTTTTTTTTTAATATTAATTGTATATACCTGTGCGCATATACATGTAAAGTTTAATTTCTTTTTTTTATATAATCATTTTATGTTAATTGAAATGTATTCCTCGTATATTATAAAACGCACGTCTGTGTATGGATATATATATGCGTTTATAGAAACTAATTAAGAAATAATGTAAATTGATGTAATAACGCGAATTTTGTAGTAATATTGTAAATTACAGGGTAATGACTTTTATTATTGAATACTTTTCAAAATCAGAACCCTTATAAGACTTTAAATATCATTTATTTTTATTGTTATTAATAAACTTATTTAATTGTTAAAATTGTATTCCATCATCTCTTGTTCACATACAGTAATAGAGCCCATGTTCTCTGAGCTAGATTTCGGACACGGATAAATGGGGATGTGTTTAGTGCTTTGGGCATCCAGTGATGATCAATCATCATCCTGGTTGGCACAAAAGAGGATACTCTTTAAAGCCCATGCACTATTATTTTTTATTTTACTTTAGTCTTGTTAAAAATTTAAGTTTATAGTTGGCCAGTACAAGTGGCCTGAGCATTGATGATGATCAGCATGTTTTAAATGTCCCAGCATCATTGTTTAGATTTTTGATTCTTATGTATTTTCATGGATGGGCACTGGGGGCTGGTGCATCCAGGTTATGTTTAAATGGTTGCCCAAGCTGGCAAAGAGATCCAGTCACAAGGTTGACTGTTGATGTGTTGTACTGATTTTATACTAATTTGTTTATTCCCATCAATGATGATGATGGATGGTTATTTCTCTTGAGTACTCATACTTAAATGCTGGTTGAATTTATAATTATGTTTTAGTTGCTCTTCTGAGTGACTTGCTGGCTGATCTCTCAATGATCTCACAATGTTTACAGAGACTTGTATAATCTCATGTTCCCTTAAATATTTTATTCTTAAATATATCTTAATTATATATACTTTGGTAAATTGTAAATTATTGTGGACTTGGAGTGATAATGATTTTGCCATCACTCCAGGTATAACTTTCAATCCTATCCCCCCATTCCATTACAATATATATATATATATGAAAAAGAAAAAGAAGTTTTATATACGTAAAAACCTGCTGTCGCTTGGATTAATGATCAATAGATGGAGCTTTACCAAGACCTCCAAACAAGCATATTCTGTTTACATAAACGTCAGAGTCAATATTCACCGTCTCTTTCATTTTGCTCCACCCTCAGATCAGCTGATTTCAAGCTGATTTGCTCTCATCAGTGAAGGGATAGGAGTTTTATCTGAGGATGGAGCAAAATGAAAGAGACAGTGAATATTGACTCTGACGTTTATGTAAACAGAATACGCTTGTTTGGAGGTCTTGGTAAAGCTCCATCTATTGATCATATATATATATATATTATTGATTCAAAAATATAACTATAGAATATTCCTGATTTACATAATGTGGCAGTGCCCATAACCTATAATCACTCTCCCCCCTCACACACACACAATATCAGGCAAAACTATATAATAATAAAAAAATACATTGAAATTAATTGTATAATTTTCAATATACCAATAAATAAATAAAAGTTGTAGCCAGCTTATAGCATGACTACCTTCCTAAAAATTATTTATTGTAATGCTATTCACGATCTGATAATTTGATTATAGCTTTTATTGTATTAAAAAATTGTAGAATTGTTTCATATATATATATATATATATGTAATCACTGGAACATATAACTTTTGGAATGCTGTTTATAATAATGTCCTTCTATTGTCAAATTAGTTTTGCAAAGGAAAAAATGAAGTCATTTTCAATTGCTTTTTCCACTTCTTATAAAGACAGAGATATGATAACTGATATTGGACAAAGGAAATGTTTTCTATATGTAAAACCACTTTCATTTGACCTGTATTTATCATTACAATATATATAATCTTTAGTAGGAGATTCCACCTTTATTGTTAAAAGGTGGTTGCCTTGACAACAGTTTGAAATTGTTGATTGTTACTATATTAGGATTGTCTAAGTGTTGACTACTTTCTAATGGTTATAGATATATGAAAATATCCTATTGCATATCACGAGCTGAAAATGCAGACACAAAAAGTTCAAATCACTCTCCCAAATGTTGTTTTTTGAGCAACGCCCTCTGTGAATAAATATAAAGTCTGAACTTTAAGTAGCATGACTCAAAACACAAAGGGCGTTGGTGAAAAAAATATAACATTTGGGAGAGTGATTTGAACATTTTATATATATATATCCAATCTATTAATGTTATTTATGTATGACCTCTGAGCCCACTTATAAATAAGAAAATATATTTCAACTTTTGAAAAAAAAAACAACAGAAAAAGCCAAAGTTCAGATTTTTACATTTCTTATACATGAAAGGTAAATATGTCCACAAATATACTTTTGTGAACTATTAATCTGTTTGTTGGAAGTCAAAATATTTTTTTAAAAAGCTTCAACATTTATTTAATTGTAGCTATTTATTGTATTTTATTCTCTGCCAAATCATTCTAATAAAAATAGACTATCTTTTTTAGTTTCTCTGAAATAAAGTGGAGAAATCAGGAGGAACCTCCTAGATAATTATATGAAATATCCGCTGACTGTTGCTTTTGGCAGGATGGCTCTGTTGGTTACAACGTTTATCTTAAAATTCAATACTCAAGAATCTAAGGGTCCAGGTTCGATTCCCAAGTTAGTACTGTCACTGATCAGTTAATTTTTTTTAAATACAAATAAATATGATCTACCTTTTGCACAAAATTTATAGCGTTTATTATAAAATATTTCTTAAGAAATTCTGTTACTAATCCATTTTTTTACATATCTAATCCAACAAAAACATGACTAGATTTGACTACATGAAGAAATACTAATTAATCTTATAATAACATATATATTTGTAGGTATGTATTTAAAAAAAACATACTTGATTTTTAAATTTTAATGAAAACAGCAAGCTTGCAATAATGTTGACTCGTTACTATATATATAAAACATAAAATTGTTTGTAGCAGATGAAATGTTACCAACTAATGTGGATTAAGTAACAGGTGAATGATGGAAAACATATTATAATAGCTTATTGAATGAATCTTTTAAAATCAATTTAAAACATGAGTTTTAGCAACAATATATAATTCATTTTTTTTAAAATCATTGTGTTAACTCATCTAAAAAACAATAATAAATTGCCATGTGTTACCACAGTTCACATAAGCTTTTCATAAGTTAAATGACAACTATTGGCATTTTATATAATGTACATCACAGTTCTTATTAGATTTGTTGTCAATATTTTCTGTAAAGATTTTGTTGAATAAATGAAAAGTTATCAAGCAATCTTTTGGACGTTATTATATAAATTCATTCTATAAATTAAGCATTTTTTATAAGATTTCAGAAGTAAACTTTTAAAAAACTTTTTTATTACTAAAGATAATGTAAAACATATACATATAATCATTGCAGCTTTGGTCAATATGTCAACATGGGTAGGATGACAACCTTGGCACTGACAAGGGCTTTGAACGTTCCACCATCAGATTTCAATGAAATGGAAGGCTGAAGAGTTGTGAGTTGGAATAGTTTGAAGCCTGTCCATTAAAGTATGAAGATTGGCTATCTTAATATAAAGCTGAGCACTGATTGTATATATGTGTGAGGATAGTAATCTGGACCAACTGATGATTGCTGGTTTAGCATGAAATATGTATATTGGTGATTATTTATCTTTTCAACATGTGTGTGATCAGATGGGTCAGCAATATGAGATAGCACTGAGAGCAGTGGGTCTTGTGAAAGTCTGAGTTCGAATCCTGCATATATTACATATATAAATGCAGGTTTAAGCCTGTACAATGTATTAATTTATATAAATAGTGTATAAAAGGTCTGCCCATCCCTCACATATGTATGTATAAATGGATTATTCTCCTGTACATGAGGGGTCAGAATGACTAATATGTCAAATGGGTAGGATGACAACCTTGACACTAACAAGGGCTTGAATGTTCCACCATTGCCCATCCCTCACATATGTATGTATAAATGGATTATTCTCCTGTACATGAGGGGCCAGAATGACTAATATGTCAATATGGGTGGGGTGACAGCCTTGGCACTAACAAGGGCTTTGAACGTTCCACCATCAGATTTTCAATGAAATGTAAGGCTGAAGAGTTGTGAGTTGGAATAGTTTGAAGCCTGTCCATTAAAGTATGAAGATTGGCTATCTTAATATAAAGCTGAGCACTGATTGTATATATATGTGAGGATAGTAATCTAGACCAACTGATGATTGCTGGTTTAGCATGAAATGTGTATATTGGTGATTATTTATCTTTTCAACATGGGTGTGATCAGGTGGGTCAGCAATATGAAATGGCACTGAGAGCAGTGGGTCGTGTGAAAGTCTGAGTTCGAATCCCGCATATATTACATATATAAATGCAGGTTTAAGCCTGCACAATGTATTGAATACAGTATTGTGGGATATTGTGTATGTTTCCAGTATAATAAAGGCCATACCGTATTAAAATGAATACTGCTTATTTGATTTGTTCATTTAAATATATCTATATAAAAGTGTGTGCATGGATGGGTATGCATGTGTTTGTGTGAAAGAGATGACCATTTGATTCTTCCCAGAAGCTTTAA
Source organism: Epiperipatus broadwayi (assembly GCA_028023455.1). Classification (NCBI taxonomy): domain Eukaryota; kingdom Metazoa; phylum Onychophora; class Udeonychophora; order Euonychophora; family Peripatidae; genus Epiperipatus; species Epiperipatus broadwayi. The sequence goes on along the minus strand of JAQFVV010000282.1, from coordinate 440,519 downwards.
AAGAAGTGAGCAGAGAAAATTTCCGATATCCACTCCATAAGTTTTTGTCGTAGAAGGCAACATTACAATATGTTATTCATATGATAAAATAAATATGGATGGACTGCTCACAAACATGCGTCACCATGATAAGTTTAATAATTTTTGAGTTTAAGATTAAAACCCTCCATGATTTTTATTTCAGTTATTCATTATTTCTTAAATAAAATATTAGATGTTTTTTTCAAAGCAGAAGAAGATATTTATAATCATGATAAACAAAAATAAATTGAGGTCCATTTTTACAGAAGGCTGTAAAATATCAGCCTAGGCATTGGTTGGCAGCCAAAGGAAGAACGTGCTAAGAATTTCCTAATTGTCAAATCAGGTTGTCATTTGATTATAACATTTTATTGAACTACCTACAACCGGGGATCACTTTCAAATGAAATAAAATTGCATGACCAGAAAAAGAATTACTTAATATTAAATGAAACCTTGTTGGACTTTGTAAAGTTAGAAAACAAATGATTTGAAAAAAAGATATGTATTTTTGAAAGCACAAATGGCGTGGAATTCATTATAAATAAAAAGTAGAAAACAATATTATGAAGATTGATTATATATCAAGTAGAATTATAACATTAGGTATTAAACTAATTGGAAGACAGCAAATGCAGGTAAATGAGATTTATACACGAACAAGTTCTTACTGTTATAAAACGGTAAATATTTTTTTATGTAGATGATAAATAAATATAATACTTCTGTTAATACAACTTATAAATTACAATATAACAATTTATCAATTGCTAAAACAGACAATATTTAATAAAAATAATAACTATTGCCAAGTGCTTTCAACCCCTACGAGTCCTTATCAAGGCAGTATAAAAAAATCTCATTTTTCTCCTAAGTGATAAATTCAACATTTCATTGCATTGTCCAGGAACAACTAATCAGAAAGCTGATTAATTTTGAATTCCATAGCACAAAATTAATTTTGTATAAGATATGATTCTTTAATCTTGTGTTTTTTATCGTGTGTTTTATGCATTAATATTGTAAAATCCTTTGGACTTATATACATGGCCTGTACTACTTTGGTGAACATAAAAATCTGAATAAACTATCATCTTGTGCTATGAATTCAAAATTAACCAACTTTCTGATTAGTTGATGCTGGCTAATGCAATGAAATGTTGAATTTTTCGCTTAGGAGAAAAATAGGAGTTTTATACTGCCTTGATAAGGACTCGTAGGAGTTGAAAGCACTTGGCAATAGTTATTTTATTTATTAAAGATTCTCTGTTTTAGCAATTGATGAATTATTACATTGTAATTTATGTAGATGAATAAAATTCTTTTGATCACACCAAACAACCTGTTAAAATTGTCATAATAGATTTTAATGCTAGAATTAGAAAACAATTAAATACGAGTATTGTACTCACAGAAATAAAAAAAGGTACAAACTTGTGGAGTTTTCTTTAAAAGAAAAACTAAATTATGAGTTCTTTCTTTAGACAAGGAATGCTAACTAGAAATGCAGATGGAATCATCTAAATAATGATTTAGATATATTGGACTAAATTTTGACTAATAAAAAATAGATACTTCAATGCTATAATGTTTTTACTAGATTTAAAGCAAGAAATGAGTGAATCTTAAGGTACAGTTTAATGAATAAGTAGAGAAAAAAAATTATTAAGAAAAATAATGAGTATTAACAGTTAATATTCCTAACTTTTAAAAATGTTCCCATGAATTTAGATTATAACTTATAGTTGTAAAATATTAAGTCTTTGAAGATAGTTCAGACTTAATTGTGATGCAGTAAGATAATAACTGATGCTACACTAAGAATTGCCACACAATGCTGGTACTATATAAAGAATGGAAATTCTTCAATAAAGTTTCAAGTGACACCAAGACAATGTATAAAGAAAAGTTGGATTATGAAAATATTTTAAACAATCTATCCAGGTAGATGTATGTTTCTGACTGTCAAAACTGAAGTCATAATTAACCCAGGAAATCAGTCAAACTAAATAGCCATCTAATCTCTATTAAGTATGTTCACAAAGTTCAACCCTATCTTAAATCTCAAATGTAAATTTTAATGACAATTTTAACTAAAACTGTTTTTGCATTTGCCTAATGTTACTAAATAATAAAGACCTTTAAACCAACTTATCTCAATTCATTTTGCTTTTTAAGGAAACATTTAAATATGAAACTAATTAATTAAATAACAATGTAAATAAGTAATATATATATATATATTCATCTTTTTCTGAAAGGTTACTATGATAGTAGATTAAAACTTCCTGGTGTATGGGCTGCTTTCAATATATATATATATATATATATATAACTTGTTTTTATTTTTCATATATATATATATATATATATATATGTTGTAACCCTCTGGATAGGCACCAGAAGTATTGATTGTAATTATATAGCACTGTTTCAGTAGCAGCTTATTGCATCTTACTAAAAAAAAAGAAATAACCTGAAATTTAAATTTTTTTAAATTAATGACCTAAAACTATGTTTAGAAGCATTTACAGATATAATTTGAAGGTTTTGAGATATTTAATATTTTTAGGGAGTAATTAATGATACAAAGGGGAGTGGCTTGTCACAGAAATTGTCAGTTTAATTTAAGTTGACCCAAGTTTGTTTTATTTGTCTGCAGAATAGTATTGATATTTGTTTAGATAATTCTCTGGTTTATTTGCTTATAATATTTCAATCCACAATGCAAATAGTGCAATATATTTAACACATCATCATAGAAACTTTCACTTCAGTCAGATTGATTTAGTACCTATAGTATAGTATTTATGGATGTTAATGTATGCTTGTGCCATCTTTCAGCTTTATTTTCCATTCATATACTTCATTGCACTACCAAATATCATGTCTCATAGCAAAATATTTGATTTCCTAACCCATAGCTTGAATAACCAGCTTAAACATGATTTAAATGAATTAATAGATCACTGGACCAGTGGATTATTAAACAACAAATACACTATTAAATATTTTATTTGCTAAAATAATTATCATTAGTTTTTATTTTATTTTGGAAAAACAAAATATTTTATTCTTGGTTCAACTTAATATTTTTTTATAAAGACAAAATAATTTTTCTTTTTTTCTTTTTTAAGATAGAAAGTTTTTTGCATATTTTGTAACTAATTAAGCTCAGTACAATGGACAGAGCAACTTTTGTTTCTAGACTTTTGAACTTTTAAGTGACCTTGGATTGATGCTATCAAAAGTGTTATAAGTCAATTATTTGTAGTTTTCAATAGCCAAAATATAATTTCAAAATCAAATAAAGGTTCTGATTAGACTTTTTGATGTTTATTTATATTCTATTTCTAACCAGATGATATTGTTAGGATATTTTTTATGAAAAATTGTTTTAGGTTTTACTACAGTAAAATAATGTATGACAGATGTTTATTAAAACTATTAAACATCACATGATCACGTTTTTCTATGCTTGTACAAGCTGTTAAAACAATAGCAACTCTCCATAAAGTAATGTCACTCAGTACAAGTTTTAGGTAATGAATAGATGCAAAAAGGTTTGTGCATAAATTTTTATCTAGTACCTATTTGTCTAATATTCCCAGACTAATTTCTAGCTTGTGACTTTCATCCATGGAAGAGAAGGCATTAGATAGGGATTTATGCATGCACCTTATATTCATTGATTAATAAGGCTTGAACTGGGTGGCACTACTGTACAGAGAGTTTGCTATTGGTTTAATGGATTGTGTAAACGTAGGAAATAGTGATAATGTGATGTTTCAATGGTTTTATACCAATCCTGCCTACAGGACAATGGTGACTGTAATATGGACTGGTTCAGATCTATATGTTTATATAATCAAATGAGTTTGGATTGAAAACACTAGTGTGTTTTCATCTTGGACGTGGTCAGTATATAGTTAACTAAATATTTAAAAGGTGGCTGCTGGAGAATTGTTCTAGATTCTAATATCTAGGTGCAGTGTTCTCAGATCCAAGGCCCTTACTGATAAAAGCCACAAGCTAGAAGTTAGTCTGAAGATATTGGATAAGTAGGCACTAGAGAGAGATTTTATGCAGAAACCTTTCATCCATTGATTATTAAGGCTTGCTCTGGATGGCCCATATAGAGAGTTTGCTACAAATGTGTATTATCAAAGCATAATAAATGTTTTTAAATTTTTTAGGCCAATAGAAAGGTTTCTTGATCTATAGAATATTTCATAAGTTAGTTATCTACACTTATGTAAAATATATATTTGCATATGCTGAGAATAATTTTGTGCTGATAAAAGAATTAGAAAATCTGTTCTTTGTAAGATTTTTAATAAAATGAAAGCAATCATGATTGTACTTCTTTATAAGATTCACATTAGATACAACCTCAACACAAATTATTGTGATGGATTTGTGAAAACATGTCAAAGGAATGCCATTTATAATACAAATGCACATAGTATGATAATTATATAGTTAGTTCCCCAGAAAGTCATGTGGGATCCAAATCTTAGTGCAAGTAAATTGAATTTTTATTTACATTCTCAGCTTAATATTGATTCTGAAATCTTTACATTTTGAGTCATTCACTCTATCATAGGATAAAACCATAAAGGTAGATAAGAAAGTTATGAAAATCAAATCCATAAATCATTCAGTTTTTATATAGTAATTTCAACAATAATATTATTTTACAGAAAAGTTGACCATACTTTGTCATCATTCAAAGGAAGTAAAATGCTTAGGCAACAAAATAAGATCTCTACTTACTATGCAATTAATATTTATGCCAACTGTTTTCCTGCTATTTAGAAATATTTTGAATATCTTAACAGAAAACCAATACAGAAACTTCAAACCACTCAACAAGGTTGAAAATGAATAAAAACATATTGAAAATGAAAGACATAGGTAAAAGAAGGAACTTTTTGTTACTGACATCAGTGAAAGAATTAAAAGACTGAACTGGAGTTGGGATGGACATAATGCCAGAAAAGATCATAATAGATGGACAATTGAAATCTTAAAGAGACCACATGTGAGATAATTGAATGAAATAAGAAAGTATGCTGGGATAATGTGGAGAAAAGAGGCTAGATATCAGAGAAGATGGATTGAACTTGGAGAGATCTTCATCCTGCAGTGGATTGATTATGATTGAAAATGATGATGATCATCTTGATATGAGTGTCCTAAAATAGCAGTATACAAACAACTTAATTATTTTGCAGTTTATAAATGCTGTTTTGTTAATGTTTTAACAGTCTTTACAATTATTTAATTGTTAAAAATTTCTCAAAAGTTACTTACAGGGCCCAAATATCAGATTTTTTTCCATGTGTCAAAGCATTGGCTGGGAAGTGAACCCAGGACAACTGCTTGTAAGGCAGCTGTTCTGACCACTTGACCACCAATGCTTGACAAATTTGATGATTTTTTAAAATTAAAATTAATCTTAATGTTCTTCCAACCAAAGTTTTTTATGTTGCTATGATGAAGAAACTATCACTCAATTTTTATTCCACTACAATGCATTTCACAAATACAAAAAGTTCATGTTGGCTATATCTTATCTTCATTATCAAATACACCTGGGTCTCATTTTATGCAGTAGATAGGTTTCTCAGAAAATGCGCACAAAAGGAATTGCACAAAAATGAATGTAACTTACCTTGAAAAATGAGGGATAGGTTCCCGTAATTTTCAGAAATTAGCATAAAAGCAAAGCAACAATGAAAAATTACTTTAAAATTCACATTAAAAAAATAAGGAAATAAAGTATGACTAGTAAAAAATTTCAAATATATGAAAAAAATTAATACAAGACAAACTTTTTTTACTTTTTTTTATTAACTACAGTATTTAATTTTACATTTTTTCATTATATGGGTTCATTTGTGAACTAGTAAAAAATCAGATTCGTGATGTATTGTACAACTAGCACCACTTCCAGTCTTGTGCAGTTTCTATATTAAAAAAATGAGTTTGCAATCAAAACTAAAAGATTAGACATTATCATTCCAAAGATTATTTTCAGTTTATAAAATCAATAAAATCTTCGTTATTATTTATTTTAAAAATCTAAAAAAATATTTATTTCTGTTAATATCTAACAAAATAATTTTAAAAGTTTACAATTTTTGAATATTTATTGTGATATTTTTATACGTACATATAAATCTATTATTATTATTTACTCATTAGTATAAGTAGGTTATTTACATAGAAGCTAAGATTCTAAATACAGCTTATGGTCATATTAACGTAAGCTGCTAATATAAAGTTATATTTTTGAAAGAAAGAAAAAAGTATTTCAAGTCAAAATAAGTTATTAATAATTTAAATTTCTTGATATCTAATAAATATAGTGAAATATGAAGGATATTAAGAAGAAACATGAATCATATAACTTCAAAATTGCATTAAAATAATCTGCATAAAACAAGATTCAGGTGTATACTAAAATTAGCAATATATAGATAGAGTTTTTTTTCCAATACTGGAGCCATAACTTTAATAACTTAGGGATTTTAAGATGCCATTTTGTGTTTAATCTCATCTTTCCTATAATCCATTATTTTTTTATAGATAAAATTCAAAAATTTGAATGTAAGGGTCAAGTTTCGGTCTCTTGGGTTAGTTATTTGGGCATTTGGAATTTTTCTAATTAACTACCAATACTGTCAGATCTTAGATTATTTGTTTGATGTCTATATTTTTATATAATTTTTTACTAAAATTTCTTCATGGTATTTAAAAATTAATTTTTTTACTATGTAAAAAAAACTATTTAATAAAGTGATATAGGCAACACACATAGTCCATCCACTAGAGGGAGCCAAGGACTCCAGTTAACTCTGTTTCTGGCTCACCATTTCATTCTCTTTTTCCTAGTTTAGGAAATTTAATTTTCTCTAAAACTATCCCTATTAAAACAGGGAATTTCTTAGCTCTCTTTTCATATACAAGCTATATCAACAATGTAATCATAAGTAAGAATAATTTCAACTTTTATAAAAATGCTATGTAAATTATAGGCAGTCATTAAAATTACAAAAGATTTCTACAGAGATTTACCTTTTAATAAAAATTTTCATTTCATTTAATTTTGTTGAATGAATAAGAGAGTATGATTGTTGGGAAGGCCCCCAGGCACCTAAATCCTAGTTCTTTTGAGGGAAGGGGCTGGGATGAGGGTGCTGTGTTGATCGTTACCAATGTTGGTTTTTCTCATTCACAAGATAGGAAAAATAATGTTAATTAAAGCGATTTTTTAACGTTATTGTCATGAATGATTTTATCCATGTATTATTGCAAAATAAGTTGCAGTTTGGCCTCATGATTCTAATTGCAAGTGATTCACCATATTTAATTTTATTACTTCTAATGTTGTTATTGATAGGGCTGGCCATTTGCTGTTCATGTGATTTGCATGATGGTTTAGAATGGTTTTCAGCAGAGTCATTTTGAAGCTTGGATTTTTTCCCTTGTTCTCCATAGTTTTTCCATAATTTTTCCAAAGTATTTGGGATTGCTCTCTTGTGAGAATATTCAAGACCATTTAAATGAACTGAAGAGTAGATTGATTTAGTCCGTATTTTATGTTATCTCCAAGTGTTTTTCTATTTCTCAAATTGGATATCTCAATATTGTACTCCTAAAACACTATTCATATTTGAAATCTAGACTTTGCAAATAATTCCTAATTCTACATATTAATTAAAATTTTCATTAAACTCAACTTTGCTGATTAAATGAGAGAGTCTGGCTGTTGGGAGGGGTCCCAAAGACCTAAATCCTGGTTCTTTTGAGGAGAAGGTTATGGATGAGAGTGCTATGGGAATCACTAACAATATTGATTTTCTCATTCACAAGGAGGAAAAAAACCCTATTCATAGCGGGTCTTTTAGCGTTATTGTTATAAACTATTTTATCCAAATATTATTGCAAAGTAAGCTGCAGTTTGGCCTAATGATTTTAATTGCAAGTGATTCATCCTATTCAAATTTATTATTTCCAATGTTGTTATCTCCAAGTGTTTTCCTACTCTCAACTTATCCATCTCAAATTGGATTTCTCATTATTGTACTCCTAAAATGCTACTCATATTTAAGCTCTAGACTTTACAAATAATTCCTAATTGTAACATGCATTTGTCTTTAATGGTTAATCTTCTTATGAATTAATGCTTTGAGTTTCCATGGGTTGATCAATTTCTGGAAATGCTATGGACAAAAAAATTCAATGTGTCATTTCAAATGTTCATATTACTCTATGTAAATCAATATTTACCTTGTACTCAATAAAGTCTCTCTTTTATATATAAAAAAAAACTGTCAACATGAGTAAGGAAATCAGATATTGGAATCTCTATAACACTGCAGATATATTATTCATTAAATGAGGTTTAAAGTATATATTTGGGTTCCATAAAGTGGTCTGTATCAAAGTTATGAGTACAGAAAATTTGAAATATGATAATTAAACTATGTTAATTTGTCATCTACCTGCCTGCCCGCCTACCTGCTTGCCCTACCTACCTACTAACTACCTACCTACCTGACTTGCTTACCTGACCTGCCTACCTACCTATCTACCTACCCACCCACCCATCTACCTACCTACCTACCTACCCCCTATCTACCTACCTACCTACCCCCTACCTACCCCCTACCTACCCCCTACCTACCTACCTATCTACCTACCTATCCATCCATCTAGCTAGCTAGCTAACCATTCGCCCACCCATCCACCCACCTCCCCACCTACCCATCTATCTATCTACCTACCTACCTACCTGCCTGCCTCCCTGTCTGCCCGCCTCCTGCCTGCCTGCCTGCCTACCTACTTACCTGCCCACCCATCTACCCACCTTACCTATCTACCCACCCACATACTTACCTATATACCCACCCATTCATCAACCTTCCTATCTATCTATCTATCTATCTATCTATCTATCTATCTATCTATCTATCTATCTATCTATCTATCTATCTATCTATCTATCTATCTATCTATCTATCTATCTATCTATCTATCTATCTATCTATCTCCCCACCTACCTACCTATCTAGCTACCAACTTACCTACCTATTATCTATCTATCTGTCTGCCCACTGCCCACCCATCTATCTATCTATCTATCTATCTATCTATCTATCTATATATCTATCTATCTATCTATCTATCTATCTATCTATCTATCTATCTATCTATCTATCTATCTATCTATCTATCTATCTATCTATCTATCTATCTATCTATCTATCTATCTATATATCTATTTATCTATCTCCCCACCTACATACCTATCTAGCTACCAACTTACCTACCTATTTATCTATCTATCTGCCCACTGCCCATCTATCTATCTATCTATCTATCTATCTATCTATCTATCTATCTATCTATCTATCTATCTGCCCACCCACCCACCCATCCACCTATCTATCTATCTATCTATCTATCTATCTATCTATCTATCTATCTATCTATCTATCTATCTATCTATCTATCTATCTATCTATCTATCTATCTATCTATCTATCTATCTATCTATCTATCTATCTATCTATCTATCTATCTATCTATCTATCTATCTATCTATCTATCTATCTATCTATCTATCTATCTATCTATCTATCTATCTATCTATCTATCTATCTATCTATCCATCCATCCATCCATCCATCCATTCATCAATCCATCCCTATCTGTCTGTCTGTCTATGTGTGTGTGTCTGTCTCTCTCTGGATTCTACCTTTATTGTTAAAAGGAGTTTGCCTTCACATACAGTTTGAGATTGTTGATTGTTATCTATATTGCTATTGTCTAAGCATTGACTGATTTCTAATAGATACATATATAAAATTTAAGTACCTCAAAAAGTCATGTGTATATAAGGTAAAAAATTATAAAATGTGCTATAGGGCTTACTTGAAAAATTATGTTTTAAAAATATCTAAAGTGTGAGAGGTTGGTCTGAATTCTAGGCAACTAGATTATTGTGATATGATTAAACTAAGATGAAAGAAATAATGGGTTAACAATAAAATTTGAAAATAGTACATTTAATCCTACATAGTGATTTGAACTTTTTTTTCTGATTTTGTTCAATTATAATCACTTTTATTTATTTTTATAATTCAGTAATGTGGTTGGCTCAGAGCCAGCATAAATAAAAATTAAATAAGAAAATTATTTTGTTTCTGGTTGCATTAGGATCTAATTTTTGTGTTTATTGTTTTTTAATTTTATAAGAAAAAAAAAATAAAATATTTTGTTTTTCTGTGAAGGCACATGATTGAAATCTTCCTAAGGCATCAAAAATTCGTATAAATTTTATTGATATGTCTTGCGTTGTTAGCCGAGAGGTATCGCAACCGCCATGCAAGCAAGTAGTTGGTTGCAGACGGGTGTGGGTTCGCGTCCCGGCAGATGCTATGACATATGAAAAAAAAAAAAAAAAAAATTTATTGATATAACGGTTCTCATCTGATCCTTCGTGTCAGCCATGGGTGGCGCGATTTCTAGCTAAATTTCTAGAAATATGCCATTTCCACGGCCGTGCCCAAGCCTTTAAGCATTATGCTTTCTAAAATAAATCCTAGAAAGATTGTTAACTCAGAGTTAAGTCTTGTTTCTATGCTAATACGCTAAAAGGTAGAATGTTAACTCGGAGTTAAGTCTTTCTTTCTACGATAAAATCTAGAAAGAGTGTTAACTCAGCTTAGCAGCTAACAGTGTGGCTTTTTCCGATGCTAAAAGCAGAGGAAAATGCCATAGTTGTTTGTGTCATGCACTATATTGTAATGCTGTGTTATGTATTTGATATAACAATATCATATGAGGGTGTGTTAATTTGATCATGTCAAAAGTATTTACATTTTTATTGGGGCCTTTTTTTTAAAGATGAATTGATGTACTGTTACCTTTTAACAATTTAAACAGTGTCATGATTGTTCCTTGTAAAGCTATAAGCCTCCTAAATTCTCGATTAGGGTGGGTTAGCATACCAAAATTTTTAAACGATCATGCTTTGAGTCATGTTTTAGCAAGAAATTTTCCGAGACCAAGAAGATGGCTAATTCAAACAACAGAAAAACTTGAAAAGAGATGGGAATTGCCAGACACGGAAGCCGGTGCTGGAATATTTCTACAGCAAAAAAAAAACATCCTGCTGCTGAGAGAAAAGATTGGATTGTGTGGCAAATATATGCAGAGGTCCAAAAACATCTTTTGACTTTCATTTGTAAGTCTCATTGTGGCTGACAACGGAAATGTTCACTTCGTAAAGGCAAGTTTGTTTGAGGGATTCCAAATGGCCTTTGTCAAATGTCAAAAATAAAAGAAGTAACTTCAATTTTTATTTTAAATGTACATCTCTTCTTCTCCCAATAATTGTTGTTGTTGGCAATCAAATGTCAAATAAAAGAAGTAACTAAAATTTTTATTTAAACATAGCCCAAAAAACACTTCTTCTCCCAATAATTGTTGTCCGTCGGCAATCAGACGGTCAAATCAAAGGAACGTCATTAATTATTCTTTAATTGTATAGTGGGGGGGGACCCCTCCCACTAATTGTTGTCGACAATCAAATGTAAACCAATCAAAGTAAGACTGTGAATTATTAGTTAAACATAACCCAAATTACTATTTGAACATAAACTGAAAAAGACCTGCTCTTGTCAATCAAAATTAAAGAAACAACAACTATTATTGTCCCATTGTCAGAGCGAATATTATTTGGGAAAACCCAAATAATTTATAAATGAAAAAAAAAAGAAAGACAAATCGGTCATCAATCAAATTGTAACCGATAAAAGTCACTTAAATTTTTGATTTAAACATACACACAAACAAAAAATAAAACGCGAAACTCTTTCTCCCAATAATTGTTGTCGGCAATCAAATGTCAAAAATAAAAGTAACGTAAAATTATTCTTTAATCGTACACAAAAACACCCCTCCTATTAATTGTTGTCGGCAATCAAATGTAAAGTAGTAAAAGTAAGGTAAACCAATTATTTTTTAAACGTAACCCAAATTACTATTTGAACATACACCGAAAAAGACCCACTCTTGTCAATAAAAATGAAAGAAACAACAACTATTATTGTCCCATTGTCAAAAAATATTAAGTTTTGTGGAAACCAAAACCATAATTTATAAACGAAAAAAAAAAAAAGAAAGTAAAATCAGTTGTCAATCAAATGTAACCGATTCAATTTTGATTTAAACATACACCAAAAAACAACCCTTTTCTTCCAATAATTGTTGTCGACAATCAAATGTAAAATAAAAGGAAGGTAAATTAGTATTTAATCATCACCCCAAAACACACACCCCTCTCACTAATTATTGTCAACAATCAAATGTACACCACCACTAAAAGTAATGTAAACTACTATTCTTCAACAATCAAATGTACACCACCACTAAAAGTAATGTAAACTACTATTCTTTAAACAATTAATCCACCCTTCTCCCAATAATTGTTGTCTACAATCCTACACACAAAAAACATGCCTTCTCCCAATAATTAGCATCAGCAATCAAATGTAAAACAATCAAAGTAAGACCATAACTTATTATTTAAACGTAAACCAAATTACTATTTGAAACTACACCAAAAAACACCCTCTTGTCAATAAAAATTAAACAAACAACAACTTATTGTCCCATTGTCAAAAAATATTTATTTGTAGAAGCAAAACCATAATTTATAAATGAAAGGAAGTCAAATTGATTGTCAATCAAATGTAAACCGATAAAAGTAACGGTTTTAATTTTTATTTAATCATACACACACACACACGAAAAAAAACCCCCACTTATCTCAATAATTGTTGTCGGAAATCAAATGTAAACCTATAAAAGTAATGTAAATTATTATTTAATCATACACAAAAACACCCCTCCCACTAATTGTTGTCGGCAATCAAATGGAAACCTATCAAAGTAACGTCAATTATTATTTAAAGATCCATCCAAAAAAAACCCATTCTCTCTTAAATTTTGGCAATCCAATTTTACAAAAACAGTAATACTATTTTAAAAAAAAAACCAAATTACTATTTGAACACACACCAAAAAAGACCCTCTTGTCAATAAAAATTAAAAAAAAACAAAACAACTATTATTATACCATCGTCAAAAATATTATTTGGGAAAAAAAATTCAGAAACAAAAGAAAGTAAACTTTGTAAACAAACAAACAAAAAGTCAATATTAATAGAGAATCGCTGGCCTAGGAATGTTATATTAATGTGTTTTTGATTAGAAATCGTGCCACCCGTGGCTGACACAAAGTAACCAGAATTTTATAATAAAAAAATTGTTTATTTTTAAGTGTTATACATTCAATATTTTTCAAATTACTATCTATTTGATGTAAAACATTGATCTAAGCAAGCCTTTTAATGCCTGCAACATTTTTTTGACTATTTCTAAGTCTGAAAGTTAAATTGAGACATTTTTTCATTTGAGAGATTTAAAAAAATCTCATGAAGTAAGATCAAGTGAATATGGCTGATAGATAAGTTGGGTCTTACTAAATTTAATTAAAAAATGTTTCACGCTCAAGGCTTTGAGTGATAACACTTTGTCAGGGTGAAGCTTGCAGCCTTTTCTTTTCCACAAAATGGGATATTACCAAAATCACTCTTTTCTTTATTTTTCTGTAATATCTTATATAAATACAATTTATCCAAAACACTTTGAACCTTTTTTAGGAAAAGTCTTTATTTGTACATATATACATGCACCTATGTTTCAACTGTCCTGCAGACTTCTTCAACTGTCCTGCAATCTTCTTCAGAGCCAGTTCACTTTAATCTCACTAAAGATTAAAGTGAATACATACACTTACATTTTAACTCTCCTGCAGTCTTCTTCAGAGCCAGTTTACTTGATTAAAGTGAACTGACTCTGAAGAAGACTGCAGGGCAGTTGAAACATAAGTGTATGTACTGGCTCTGAAGAAGACTGCAGGACAGTCAAAATATAGATGTATTTATGTATATATGTACAAATAAAGGGTTTTGCTAAAAAGTGTTTGAGGTGGTTTGGATAAATTGTATTTATACACAAAGTGGGATATTTATGTTTTACCACATCACATAAATGTTTCAGAACTTATAGGTAAAATGACTAACCATTACGAAATAAATCTGAGAAAAAATGCCATTTGCATCAATAAATTATGGACTTTGTTTGTCAAGGTTTTAGGAATATGGTGAATTTAACATTTCAGTTAAACCACTCACAAACTTGTATTTTTATAAGTTTTCTTGTAATCTGTTTCAAGCATTACAACTGTTTTCTCTGCTGTTTTGTTAAATAAATACAAAATTTCATATAAAAATTGTCAAATAAATTAACACACTTTCCAAAAAGTGTGCTATATGGTACCACAATTTTATATGGCAATATCATTTGGCATATTGATGTTGAAGGGTTTCTGAAAGAAGTTTGCAACAGCAGAAGCATGCACTACAGCATGTACACAAACCAGAGACTGATTCTAGTTAGTTTAGTGTATCCTCATATATATTTATAACAGCAATTATATAACATTTACATTGCCAACAATGTTGACAAGGATATGCTTACAAACACCAGATCTCCAAGAATAGGTGAATTCATTTTATCCTTGATCCTCTGTTTAACATTTAGACTGCTTTTAATTCATAGCCTGGGAGAGAGTGATTTACTCCTTTTGTTTACATATACATTGAGCTAGGTTCAATTAAAAATTGACATTATCAATAAAAAAAATACTTTTTTAAGTACTATGTGTGTTGAAGTGAACAATAAAAGGTTATCAAAAATAGAAAGCCTAGAAAAATTACTCTTAGAAGTAAATATATAGGGTATATGAGCACAGAATGACCCACCACTCTCTGCACTATCTCATAACACTGATACCCTTGAACACATATATATGTTGAAAAGATAAATAATCACCAATATATGTATTTCATGCTAAAACAGCAATCATCAGTTGGTCCAGATTACCATCTCTACACATATATGCTGTAAGTGCTCAGATATATATTAAGATAGTCAATCCTCATACTTTAATGGACAGGCTTCAATCTACTCCACACTCCAACTATTCAACCGTCCATCCAATTGAAAATCTGATGATGGAATGCTCAAAGGCCACCCTGAGGCTGAGATTCTTGTCACACTTATGTTGACCTAAGATCAATCTGACCCCTCATGTATAGGACATAATCCATTTAATACATATACAAGGGATGGGAAGACTGCTCTACTATGTAATAGCTGAAACACACAAGCTTATTATATACTTGTGTCTATATATGTAGCATGAAATACGTATATTGGTGATTATTTATCTTTTTAACATATATGTATTCAAGTGTATCAGTGTTATGAGATAGTGTGGAGAGTGGTGGGTCATGTGAAAGTCTGTGCTCATATATCTTAGAAGTAAAGTAAATTCTGTAAAAGTTTTATAATAATAACATTTAAAAATAATTTATTTTTATAAATATATTAAATAATCTCCACACCTACACCATTTTTTTTAAAATCATATAAATAAAAATACAATAAAAGGCAAATGACTTCCAAGATGTATTTCATGCTGAATCAGAACTCATCAATTAGCCCAAGTCAACATCTCTCATATATATATATCTGAAGAGTATTTATCAATTGCAAATTGTTACATTTTGATAATCACTAATCCCTTACTAAACTAGAGATTATCGTTAGCGCAGATATAAACTTTAAACCTGCTAAAGATTAGTCAAGCATTGGTGGTCGAGAGGTCAGCAACAGCCGCTTTACAAGCAGTTGTCCCGGGTTAGCGGGTTCGCTTCCCGGCTGATGCTATGACCCATGAGAAAAAAAAACTTGCTAAAGATTAATATATTGCAGTTTTTAAAAGTAAACACACACACAATAAGTTATTCACATTTCTCTTTCGCATGTGTAATATCTAAGAGATGTGTGAATTACTTTATATGTGTGTGTGTTTATAAAAAAAATCAGATGTATTAATTTTTAACTGTGGTTTAAAGCTAGAGACAATCTCTAGTTTAGTAAATAAATAGGGGTAACTTTACGTTATTTATCTGAAGTGGCTGGTGTCAAAGTTCTGGGTAAAGTAAGTTTGACTCTTATAAATCAAAATGTAATAATTTATTTTATAGTTAAAACTCTTAAAAAAATGAATAAAATAAGGCAATTGACAGCGCTCAGCAGTTCGATCAAGTTTATCGGACTAAACCGTTTCCTCTTTTTCTTTTACCCCATAGCCAGCCATGTTTATTATTGAGCTGTCTTCTCGGGCGAAATAAAACACCGTAATTTATAAACCCATACGCACAGATATTAATTATATTTTCATAATCATATATATATATTGCAAATACAACGATTGAAAATATATTTTATTTTTACAAGTACAAAAATAAATTTTAAGAGCCATGACAAATAGAAAAATAAAAAAATAAAAAATGCTACGACGATATTTTGATTCAGAATATAACTTTTAACCTTTAATTTTTTAAGCAATACAGTATAGATCTTTTGTAAGACCAACTAAAGGCAGACAACATATTGATTCAAAACAAGCATAAAAATGTGTACATCTAATCTAACAACTTTACCGAGTTTTTTTAAAACACATAAAAAAAAAAAAATTTTTTTTATTAAAGAAATGGCGAATAGATTTCAATAATAATAAAAACATGATTTTTGCACTAGGATTATAAAATAAAGTTCAAAACAAAAAATCAATAATATATATATTTAAAAATTGCCAATAATTTTAAAAAAAAAAAAAATATGCAGGCAAACATAAGGTCAAAATAAGTGCTAAATAGTTCAGAGATTGATGCCTTTTAAAAATAATATTTAGATTTAAAAATATATATTTTTATATGCCATTTAATAAAATTACTTTTCATGTATACATATATGCTTGATGCAGAAATAACACACCCACATATATCTACAATTTGAGTTCGAATTCCGCACTGTTAAATTTGAATATTTTTCGGATTCTAATAAGGGTCAGATTTTTTTTCAATAATGGCGATATGCAAAATATGTGAATTATTTAGATAGCCCAACTTTTGGAGATGTCGAAGCAGGCATCGCATCTATTGATAGTTATTATTACCAGTAATGAAATACGCCTCCCTAATTTTTCGTTTGATGTGGCTTTTCTCTATGCAAACTATCTTGGGGTTAGAGGGTTCGAATATATGGCCAGTCTTCTTAGAGTGTTCCAAAAATGTTGATGAATTGTCATTATTTTTTTGTGCTCTATTGTAAGTGTATCTATGTTGAGTGGTCCTGTTGGTTATGCTGGCTTTAGTCTCACCTGGCACGGCATCCGGGTTGAGGGCATGAGATGCTATAAACGACATGGGTGGTCTGAGAGAGGTCTATTTTGCCTTTGGAATTATTGATAAGCCGACTGGTACAGGGGAGTGTATGAAAACTGATTTTAAATTTGTTAGACATATGTAATATCTTTATAAATATATTAAATAACTTTCACACTACAACACATTTCTTCAGTAGCTCAACTATAGCCAAAAC
Source organism: Epiperipatus broadwayi (assembly GCA_028023455.1). Taxonomy (NCBI): domain Eukaryota; kingdom Metazoa; phylum Onychophora; class Udeonychophora; order Euonychophora; family Peripatidae; genus Epiperipatus; species Epiperipatus broadwayi. The sequence continues at coordinate 422,903 of JAQFVV010000282.1, read as the reverse complement.
AAAAGTAGCTATCAAATATTTATTAGCAAATGAGTATTTAACTAATTTGGGATAGTAGACCATAAAGCAAGCCAAAAAAATAATTCTAAAGTTCAACACCCAACAATTGACAAACTGGTTCTTTTTTCATTTTTTTTCTACATGGAGTTCATAGAAAGACGTTTCTTCTCAGTAAGTTCTATTATACCTTTTAATAAAAGGTCAACAAAGTTATATGCATTAATTAGATGTTAATATACTGTAATGGTTTAAATTGGCTAAATAATATATATCTATACTAGAAAATGGTTAGCAAAATCAAATATATTCAATAATATAACTAATATTCAGATGATGATGATTAAAATAACTTTAGCACTGAAGGGTAGATTTTGTATAATGATTCCAAAAGTATTTTTAACTTCTTTGTTTAGATTCAATTTAAAATTAATTTCTTAGGTGCCAGTCTCTCTTAAATAGAAAATTACTTCTGGATATTTTATTATTGCTAATCGTCACCATTTTAATGTAATTCCATTAATTCTCCCTGTCCCTTAGTGATTTGCATGACTTTTCAAGGTTTGCAATATATTAATGGCACAGGCCTGGAATGAGTTCAGACAGCAGAAACAAACCGAGTTAATTAAAAAATAAATCTATTTACAACAAATAAATAAAATATGAAATTCACATGATCACCATCTCTTATACTAGCACATAATTGGCATCCATTGATTACTCTGGTTGGCACAGGGTGGCACTACTGTATGGAGAGTTTTGCCTTGTTTATAAAATATGAAATTGTTGCTTATGCATTCACAATTAGCCATATATAAAGATAGTAAATAAATAAAAATACAAAATATTGAATAACATAAATATTATATTTAAGATCTTAAAATTAAATATAATGAAAGGTCTTACCAGCTAAGAAATATGTTTTAGACTATGATTTTTGTAGAGTGTAAGCTTACTAAATATGTATATATCTTTAAAGATAGTCGTTATCAATCCAGTCAGGATTGTGATTATCCTTTTAAGATATCAGGGATGGTAGATAATGTAGATGAGTCCCACTGAAAATAGATATATAGTAGGTCTTATGGCAGAATCCACCTATTTCCTCACAGTATGAGTTCCTTTTCTAAATCAGGCCATGTTACATTCAAAACAACTTCAATGTTTGTCTCTGAATACAATTACATAGTTTCAGGTCTTTGTCATGTAAATGAAGGCAAAACTCTCCATACAGTAGTGCCACCCTGTGCCAACCAGAGTAATCAACTGGTTGGCACAGGGTGACACAGTTTTGCCTTTATTTACAACAATTATGTGCTAGTATGAGATGGTGATCATGTGATCTTTGTCATGTCTTTGGTTTTATTAGTCATGTATGATAAATAGTTTTCTGCTAACTAATATTATAGTTTTGGCTGCATTGGATGTAACATTCAAAAATACTTTTAAATAGTCACAAAGTATCTCTTTCCTTCATGGGACCAATCTGCACTTTTCTGTACTCAATTCAGAATTAGACTACTGACATTTTTTTTTTCAGGTCTATTTATATCTCCTGTTCTCATATCATGTTTTTAACACATGACACAGAATTAAGTCCATATTAATGGAATCCTTTTTTTAAAAAATATCTTTATGCAGATTTGATTACCAGATGATTTTTCATAATTATTTTCTACATTCAGTTATAAAATAGTTTTTTGTATTGGCTGGAAACAAAGGGAAATAAAACAAAAAAAATCACAACGATAAAACTCTGAAATTTATTCCCTAGCTTTCTCATTTTTACTGCTTTATAATTTTTAATAATCTGCTCAGATTTGCCATTCAATTTACTTCAAGTAAAAGGAAAGTAATTTCTTTAAATCTACCCATAATGCAAATCTAAATGCTCACAAAATATAGTAATCTTTCACAGTTCAAAGCCATCAAAAGAATCCAACAGATAGCTGCAAGGAAGTTACTTTGACTTCAGTTATACAATGAAACTTTCACAGGATCGTCAATCATATGATAAAGGTTTATATTTGACATATAATTAAAATGTATGTTCAAACCTATACTTTAGAGAATTTTTAATTTTTTTCACTTACTATAGACTCCATTCCTATATTTTTAATTTAAACCTGACCTTCTATAAATATTTATACATTTATGTAACAAAAGCAATGTGTAACTCAGTTATTATCTTTTCTAGGTTCATATAACTTTTGACTTTCAAGCTTTAAACAAGGTAAAAGTTAAAAATATTAATATAAATTCAAAACAGTTATAAGACTATAATAATAAGTTTAATTACAACATAAATATTTACTAAGGCAATAAACCTAAAGCATGTGTGGTTGAAAATGCGAAGGTAGGGACCTCTACAGGTCTTAACCACAAGGTTATGCATTGGAAGAAAAGAGGAGAACCCTTCTTTACTTCAACCTACTTTCTATATAAATAGATGAGGCTGAAGCAGTTAGATCTGAGAGCGTGAAGCTATTCAATACATCAGCTTCACCTATTTATATAGAAAGTAGGTTGAAGTAAAGAAGGGTCCCCTCTTTTCTTCCAATGTGTAAGCTTGTGGTTAAAACCTGTAGAGGTCCCTACCTTCGCATTTTCAACCGCACATGCTTTAGGTTTATTGCCTTAGTACTTACATAATCAATGTGCATTAAATAAATGTATAATTACAACATAAATATTTCAAAATTGAAATGTTATAATTATAAAATTAAACTAAACTAAACCCATGACTTTAATTACTATATATACAAATCCATGAGATCTCCCTCATGATAAATGGAATTAAAATAACAGGTTATTAAAAATGGAATTAAAATAACATTATAATATTATTCAAATTCTATCAGATTCCATTACCTATAAATTTAAATTACTTTAATCTATCAATTTGAATGGTTCAATCATTAGATTAACTTATTATATTTATCTTACAGGACTTTTAATTATCCTAAGTGAAATGAAATATGCAGCTATCTGTGGGACAAACTGGTGATGAAATCTACTCACTATTAGAATTGAAATCTAGTATCTCATAATTTCACATCTTTTTGCACAATTAAGTAATTAGGCTATAAAAGTAACTCAAGCTTATAGTCAAGCATTGGTGGTCAAGAGCTCAGCGATGGCTGCTTTACAAACAGTTGTCCTGGGTTAGCGGGTTCGCTTCTCGGCTGATGCTATGACACATGAGAAAGTAACTCAAGCTTATAGTCAATTATAAAATTTATATTTAATAAACAAATGAAAGAAAATTATTTATACAATATGGACACATTCCTTTTATTTAGTTTTAAGTATTTACAGAAAAATATGGAAATCTGATAATTTCACGCCAAATGTTTATTGACTAAACAGTAACACAGACAACACATATTCCTGGTTTGAAGACTGATTATAATGAATATAGTTTTTTCTCACATAGTTAGTACTAACTCTACTTTACTTTATATCATATATCTTCATGTGTGCAAGATAAATTATTAATTAAAAGCAAGACAAACAACTTATTTCAATTCTGATTTCAAATATATATAGGACTACATAAGCTAATGTCAAAGTACAACCAAGTTGAACTGAAATATATACAGAGTTGGAAAAGCTACTATGCAGAATAAAATTCAACTGCTAAAATACAGAACCCTAATGGTCTTCTTTTATAAATGTATGCATTGAAATTTATTTGAAAATATTATTATTTTCAGTTTTATAGATAGTTTGAATTGCTGTTTTTATCAGTTATTGATATTACATTATTGAATTCACAAACACCTTTAAAATGAATAGAAATTAACTTTAGCTTGTAAGGTTTAATAATTAGCTGTATTGAAAAAGACCGTTGTTATATGAGAATTTCATTTTAAGTCTTTCCTGAATAATATCATTTACCAGATTTGATATTTTAGCCAAAAAAGCAAAGCTTAAATGGTTATTTTACATTTTCTGTGCAATCCAGCAAAGAAATTGGTACATTGATGTTCTAAATATTTGAAAAGATTATTGCTTTCTTAGTGTAAATGTAATTTGACATATAAATATCATATTTATTATCCTTTTCAATGTTCAAAATCCCTAATGACTGAGTGAATTAAAGTTCTAAACTTTTGATTGGTCTATTACAGAATCAGCAGTAAAAATATATTTGTCTTTTAAAATTATGTTCATTTAGTTTAGTTTCTAAAAACAAAATAATTAATTTGTCACATTATTAAAATAAATAAAAGTTTTTTCAAAAATAAATTTTTATTTATTATATTTGATAGAAATAAGCTATAAGTGGACAATATAAAATGTACTTTTCTTAAGCCATTGCAAAATGCAGCTACATCATTAATTTTTTTCTCAATTTATTTTCATGTAAAAGTAAATAATTTTTTACTGAGATCTGAACTATTCTTCTAAAATAACTATATTTTTACACACATTTTATGCAAATAATAATAAATAATTTAAAAAATATTCTAAAACATACATTTTCATTTTGAAAATCAAAACAAAGAATTTTGACCTATCAAAATTGTTGACAAGCAGTTCCCTTTTGTAGAGAATGAGAAACAACCAATCAGCACCTTCAAAAGCAAGCCTTATCTCATTGTTATAAATTTAAAGTTAAATATTATTAATTTTTAGTTGTAAAATAATTTTAAAGGGGGCAGCATTATACAGTACATTTTTCTTAATAAAATAATTGGAAAAACTGGCAAAATAATGTAAAAATTAGCAGTTTGCTAGCAAGTTAAACTAGACTATGACAAAAGTCAAAAAGTACAAAGAAAAGGTTATATATTATAACAAAATTTACATTGGTCAAAATATATTACCATTATAAATTAATAGCTCAAAAGGATTTAAATAAAATAAATATTTTATCTGAGTGACAGTAATCAAATGAATGAGATCCAATTGATTTCAAACTATATTAACATGAGCATAAGCTATGAAACAAGTGGTAAATAAAATTATTATGAGGGAATGGCATTGTAGCCAAAAATATAAGATCAAAATGCTTATCTCAAACATATTAAAGATAATGAGCTATAAGTGGCAACTATAATAGTCATCAAAATTTATTAATTCAATACTCAAATATTACTTATAGATAAAATATAGGTGGCTTAAACATTCGTATTGTAATTTCATAAGATCAGCAATAGTGCTTGGAGGACTGGCCATTTCAGATATCTGGTATCTTGCCTATTTCAAACTCTAATGAGGCTGCCATTACATCCCCCATAAACAAGCAGAAACTATAAACAATTATTATGAACAAACTATTATAACTCAGGTATATGGAAATCAAGTGAGTGAGTACACTGGTAACTCGATCAAATATCTGTCAATATATCCCCCAGTAGATTTTACTCACTCCTATCTCTTGGTTAGATCTCAAGTGCATATCTAAGTGAACAACAAGCGAATATGGTCTATCAGGGTGCCACTAGGTCAGCTGGACCTAGACAAAGTTATATTTATAACTTTTTCACATGTACTGGGTTTGAATCCCTTTGGTACCTTATTTCTTACAAAATGTATGATGTTGATTTTAGACCCATAGCACTGTATTCACTAATATTTAAGTAAACACCTAGGTAACATAAAACATCTTTAAACTAAAGTGGAATATATAAAATTCATTAGGCAGAAATCATTTCTTAGATCTTAACATAATAAATGTGTTTCAATATTTTTCTATAAGTTTTACTAGTTCAGATTATTATTATTAATTTAGGATGGCAATTCACTCATCCTGGCATGACATAGATGATGGAGTGGTGATTATTATAATAATAAATCAATATTTATTTATGGCCTTTAAACATTTAAACAGCTCATTAATTAAAACATGATGATGACGATGATGATAATGACAACGATAATGGTTAACCACAGCTTTAGGACTAAGCCTAATCATAAATCTAATTTTTATAAAGAAATTCATAATTATTGCTTAATTTTAGTATATCTAATTGGAACTTAAATAGCTAATATTCACTTTGATGATGAAGGATCACACTTAATAAAGACTACTCTTAATGAAATATATATGCCTCGTTTAATAAAATAAACTAATATTTATTGCTGCATTTCTAACATATACATAAAAATTTCTATATCTACATGAAAATTGATATTTAACAATAACACCAATAATCATAATCGACTGTTTTAAAATCATAACATTAATTTTAAATTCTCCCCCCTTTCCAGTAAATGTATTTCAAATTGGATGTCACATTGACCATGACTTTCACTCCACGAGAAAATGTCTAAAAAAAAAAACACTCTTTTTCTTTTCACTCTTGTCTCTTTCACACACATACCTTTATAAATCTAACATGTAGAATGACAAATATAAATGTTAGTAAAATTGGAAAGAGCAAGTTTTAGAAACAAGTTTTAAATTATCCCCCCCCCTTCCTTCTACCCTCTGACATGCTATACTTTAACTTAAAACACAATACTCTAATATTCCTAATATTGCCTATTGTTTTACATTCACACACAATTACATATATGCAACAAGTATTATATTATGTATGTGCTTGTTTTATCCCCATAATAACAAAAATATTATTTAAAACAAAATAATAATATAAAAAAAAAATTACATATTAATAACATTTCATAACTTTAGGTTAATAGACAATCATAATTTTAGTACATATAAAATCCCCTTCCTTCTACCCTCTGACATGCTATACTTTAACTTAAAACACAATACTCTAATATTCCTAATATTGCCTATTGTTTTACATTCACACACAATTACATATATGCAACAAGTATTATATTATGTATGTGCGTGTTTTATCCCCATAATAACAAAAATATTATTTAAACCAAAATAATAATATAAAAAAAAAATATTACATATTAATAACATTTCATAACTTTAGGTTAATAGACAATCATAATTTTAGTACATATAAAATCATTAACAAAGCCTATGTTTATCGTTATCAAGAAATTCTTGGTTTCAATTGATCCTGGTTGTTTTAAAAGTTCTTTAAACAAAATATACCACTCTGTTGTTAAAATTTTACTAAGTCTCTGATATTATAAAAAAAATATATAAAAGAAAAACTTATATTACCAGTTCTATTCTTTGTAGCGACTTCCAATAATTCAAATTTATCTTGTTCAATGTCTATATTTTGCAGCTACCATTTCATTTTTCTTTGGAACAATCTCTTTCTTGAGGTGTATAATTATTTGATAATGATGATCCTATTGAGGTTCTTTGCTTTAGTGGACAATTTGGAAATCATTATATGAACTTTTCCTCTCTTCCTGTCAAGTATGATTCTTTTAGTGGATGAAGTACAGCAGTTGTTTTCACATTTATAATTTTTCTTGGGTTTAAACTCAGTTACTGGAACAATTAATTGGACTTGATGATTTAATATTTATCAGTAGATTACTCTTTTTCTGATCGCCTCCAAATGCAGGTGAATGTTTTCTTCTTTCTATTTAAAAACATCTTATTTCTCTCGGTCAGTTGAAAGGTGTAGAATATTATTTTTCAGACAAGACATCTTTTCTTTCCTATATGATGCACTGGCTGGATGGTCTGGTCAACAGATGAGACATATATTAATTTTCTTACCCTGCCTTTCTTATATCTTCAATCCTCAAAAAAAAAATTTAATAGCAAAAAAAAAGATTTCTGATTGAGATTTTTTGTAGAGTTAAAAACACTTGTCCTTTTAGTTTTAATATTTTTAAAAGTCTCTATAATATCAACTGATTTCCCAGACTGCTTTTATATCCGATTTTTTTATTTCTATTTTTGACCAATTCATTTTTAGCTGGAGAGTGCAATCCTTTTTAGGAACATTAAAAAAAATCACACACCTGGTTTCCAGACAAACTTTTGTCTTGAAGAAAAAAATAGTCTTAATCCTTTTTTACATCTATGTAACATCTCAAATTTGAGCTTCTTTCTTTTGATCTTAAGATGAGACATTTTTAAAATTAGACTTCTCACATCGTCTCTAAGTTTTTCAACAGAAAAGCAACCCTTATAATACAAAAAAAAATGTTGAGTAAGAAAAAAAAATAATATAACAGATTTTCTTCTTTTTCTTTCAATATTTAATAAATAAAAATGTAGTTTACGTATGCAATGTACACACACACTCATTCAAATTATTTATAAACTGACATTAAAATAATCTAATTGCTAGCTTAGTAATTATAACCCTAATATTTAAAATTAAATCCTTAGCTTCTAAATCCAAATTACAGTTAGAGAAAAGCAAAAATAGAAGTATAGAATAAGATATTAAAATTTAGCAAGTGTAGATTAGTTTTAAAGAAAGTTAATATTTGTAATTTAAAAGTGGCTAACTAAATATCTTTTATAACACACACTGCCCATACATATGCATTATAACTTTATTTTTTTTAACAAAACTCTAAATATTGAATAATTAAATGTGTGTATTACTCCTTTTGAGTTTTCTATCAACTCACAAACAATTAAAGAATATAACTGTTGTCCCACTCTCTTTCTGCCTTAAGCTTTTAAAACTTGATCTTGTAGGGTTTAAACTTGGATGCCCTACAGCTTCCTTTTATATAAAAATGTGATGATGATTTTTGTTTTTCATTTTTTTATGCACATTACTACAAATTTAGCTAATGACTAAATTGTAATGGCACAATATATATGCAAATTTATTGAAGAAAATACAATAACAATCAGCAATCTCAATCTGTTGTCAAGGCAACCTTCTATTAATAAAGGTGAAAATCCACCTTTATTAGTGGTCTAGTATATTTATATAAACACTAAAGATTGAAACTTTATCACAGAGAGTGAAATTATTGATAAAAAGAAGTTTAAATAAATTTAATTAAATCATTAAATACAACCTGTTCTGAATGCAGACTAACAAAAACTGCAATTATAACTTTCAAACTGCACTCCAACAATATATTACAACATATAATAACCACATTTCACTCTTTTTACACTTTAAACCAAAATATATTTATTAATTTTACAGTTTCGACTGTTCCTAGCAGTCTTTGTCAGATCTACAAAAATGTAAACATTATATCAATACAACCATATTTCATACATATATCTATTAAATTGTTACAATTTTACCAACTTAATTATTAACCCTTTTCCCGCCTCTTACGAGGCTCCTTGTCGACATCTGACGTCACTCTAACTCTGCCAGTTCTTATGCTAAAATATTCGTTTGACAGGTATTGAATAGGTTTTTAAAAGTTCTGTAAGATGGTGCCCTCTTCCGAATTATTTTACAAGTAAAAAATAAAAAAAAACGCATTTAAACCTAAACAAAGAAAGAACATTAGTTGTGATTGGTTCTTAGCATGCTCTCAGCCGAAAAAGACATTCTGATTGGCTGGAAAGAACAAAGAAACCGCCTGTTCAAAGAAAATAAAGAAAAACGCTGAGATTTTCATTTTGAATATGATTTAAAGTATTATAAAAGAATATTTTAAGAAATTACAAATTATTTTCAGAGAGAATACTAAAAAAACAAAATTATTTTTGAAAAATATTGAAGATTTTAGTAAAAATATTTAAGATTTAGTAAAAAGAAATATTTACTTTTCTATAACGTAAAAGTCGACCTTTTTGCTTATATTATAGCTTTTATGTTGCCAAAATTGAATATTTTAGAATAAATAAATAGCAATTTATTTTTGAAAGAACTTTCGTTCTCTTCATAACCTGAAAAATTAGTAATATACTTTTTATAAACGTATCTGAGTTGAATTTAATATTATAGGCGAATATGTTTTAACAATAGGCTTTGTCTTCAGTTTGTGAGTTGACCAATTAAAAGATTTGATTTTTACCTCATACAACCAATAATATAATTAGCGGTTTAAGGGTTAACATCATTTTATTTATAAAACTTACTATTATATAACTTTAAAATCAACTTTACTCTTTATTTCTATTCTTAATTATCATATTTATATTTATTCAACTTTTTCTTTTGCCATAATTTTATAAATTCAATGTAATATTTATGAAATCTTTCTTATATTACTATATTCATATATTTAACCTTATTTTACATATTACTACATTCACAAATTTAACCTTATTTTACATTTCACCTATTATCTTAATTTTTAATTATCTTATTATTCCTTAATTCTATTTTACCCATATTTTATTCCTGCTTCTTCCATTTACTTATTTTTATAAAATTATTTTAATTATTTTAATTCTTATATGTATTTTTATTTTTATGTCTTACCTTATTATCTACCAAATCTTTTTTTCCTCCACCATTTTCTATCCCATCATACACTCTAATTTTTTATCTATATATAGCTCCCTCTGTTATCTATTATACAAACTACTTATTTATTTTATTTCTTATTAGTTTTCACTGTTTATTTTCTTTATTTTTAAACTAAGATAGTTTTTAAACCACTTTTTCTATTAATATTTGGATTTATCTTCTTTATTAAAATTGCCTCCCTTATTTTTCTATCCCTTCTACTACTTGCATAACTTATCATTATTATATTCTCTTTTTCTAATTTATGACCTGTCTCCATAAAATGTATATATACTGGTGATCCTCTATCATATTTATGTTGTTTTAACCTAGTATATATTGAATCTTTCGTCTTACCAACATATTTATTTGTAATCCCTTTATCTTTACATTTTCTACATTCTATCTCATAAACCCCATTTATATATTTCTTCTCCCCACTTATATTACTATTATCTAAAATATCCAGTACATTTTTCTTCCTGTTATTCACTACTTTATATTTAATATCATTTTTAAATTCTTTATTAATTTTTTTAATAATATTATTGATTCCCCTTACTATACTACTATCATTAACTTTTATTCCTATGTATTCATTTTTTTCTTTTCTTTTCCTCTCATCCTTTTCCTCTTTTTTATATAACTCTTTTATCTTTTTATATTTTTTTTTATTATCTTTTCTGGATATTCATTTTTCTTAAAATCTTCATTTATTCTATTTATTTCCTTATCATATTTCTCTCCTTCATCATAATAATAATGAATATTTTAGATAATAGGTATATAAGTGAGGAGAAGAAATATATAAATGGGTTTATGAGGTAGAATATAGAAAATGTAAGGATTAAAGAATTACAAATAAATATGTTGGTGAGATGAAAAATTCAATATATACTAGGTTAAAACAACATAAATATGATAGAGGATCACTGGTATATATGGATTTTATGGAGACAGGTCATAAACAAGAAAAAGAAAATATTAGAATGATAAGTTATGCAAGTAGTAGGAGGGATAGAAAAATAAGGGAGGCAATTTTAATAAAGAAGATAAATCCAAAGATTAATAGAGAAAGTGGTTTAAAAACTATCTTAGTATAAAAAAAATAAACATTTAAAACTAATAAGAAATAAAATAAATAAGTAGTTTGTATAATAGATAATAGAGGGAGCTATATATAGATAAAAATTAGAGTGTATGATGGGATAGAAAATGGTGGAGGAAAGGAAGTGTTAGTAGATAATAAGGTAAAAAATAAAAATACATATAAGAATTAAAATAATTAAAATAATTTTATAAAAGATAAGTAAATGGAAGAGTAGGAATAAAATATGGGGAAAATGGAATTAAGGAATGAAATAAGATAATTAAAAATTAAAATAATAGGTGAAATGTAAAAAAAAGGTTAAATTTATGAATATATAAGCTTGTAGTTAAACACCTGTAGAGGTCCCTACTATCGCATTTTACATACATATTCTCGAGGTTACTCGGTAAATATTACTTACATAATCAATGTGCATTTAATAAATTTATAATTACAACTTTAAATATATGAATATAGTAATATAAGGAAGATTTCATAAATATTACATTGAATTTATAAAATTATGGCAAAGGAAAAAGGTGAATAAATATAAATATGATAATAATTAAGAATAGAAATAAAGGGTAAAGTTGATTTTAAAGTTATATAATAGTAAGTTTTATAAATAAAATGTTAATAATTAAGTTAGTAAAATTGTAACAATTTAATATATATATATATATGAAATATGTTTGTATTGATATAATATTTAAATTTTTGTAGATCTGATGAAGACTGCTAGGAACAGTCGAAACTGTAAAATTAATAAATATATTTTGCTTTAAAATGTAAAAGGAGTGGAATGTGGTTATTATATGTTATATATTAGAAAATCAAAAATAAAAAAGGAAAGAGGAACAGAAACTATTGAAGATTATATTATAATATATTACAATATAAAATACTTCCAGTGCTTAATAATATATAATACTTTGAGATTAATACTCATGCAATGGATATGATAGGCAATTAAAATACTCTCCAACCACAGTATAAGATAATAATATTTATGAGAAAAGTTTGTCATGTCTTCTTTTCTTATCTCATTTTCTTTTATAAAGAGTTGTCTGAAAATGCAATAACAAGGAAAGATAGTCAGATCTTTTCTTATGAAAATTTTTGACTTATTATGCTGTAACTCAAGAGTATTTCAATTATTAATTGTACCAGTCAGATGCGTATTAGTCCTGAAACATTATATATTATTATGCACTGGAAGAATTTTATATTATATATTTTTATTGTTTGATTCAGTATTGACAGAGTTTGAAGTGAAATAACAAGAGAAGTCAGCCTGATCTTTTTTTTGTAAAGATTATTGTCTTATCCTGTCACTGGGAAATATTTTAATAGTCTATTACCCCTATTCCATAAATATCAACTTGATACTATATATGTGAAGAAATAATAATATATGAAGAGAATATCAAGTGATCTTATAATTATATGAAAATATGTTTGTAAGCATTTATTCTATGATATTATGATTTAAATATTATTAAAAAAGTCACATCTGGCCATAATTATAAATATTCTAAGTACTTATAGGGTGCAGTTATTTATAAATATATAATTTTCTGGAAAGAAATTTCTCTTCACACATGTGCTATTAAATTGATATTAAACTGACACCCATTCTCCCATCAACAAGTCTTTTAAAAGCATAAGTGATCCATTTATGCTTAGAGCCCATTATTAAACAACCAAACCATACTGTCCATGCTTAAAACAGGAATAGATTTTATTATGAGGCTGATATTTTAATTGACAAATTATTTGCACCCGTTTAGTATATATAGCACAGGGAAGAAAAGGTTCCTTGTTTTTAACTACTTGCAACTTTGAATCATATTAGTTTGAATATGTATGTAAATGTAATAAATAATAATGTAGCAATTTATATATTCTTCACACATATGCTATTAAATTGATATTAAATTGATACCCACTCTTCTGTCAATAAATGGGTTAAAAGCATCAGTGATCCACTTATGCTTAAAACCTATTCTTGAATAAACCAATCCTTAAGTACAATCAGTAAGAGTTGATTTATTTAAGAATAGTCTCTAAGCATAAATGGGACACTTATGCTTTTAAAACACTTATAAATGGGAGAGTGCATGTTGATTTAGTATCAATTTAATAGAACATGTGTGAAAAATAATATATATATATTTCTGTCAGTAAAACATGATATTATCAAATACACAGGAAACCAGATAACATCACAATAAAGAAAACAGCTTAATGTCTATTTAAGTAGATTTTACAATGTTCAATTTGATATTAAAGTTTGAATATTAATTTTAGCAATAATTTAAGACTACTTCTGTATTGTTTTAATGAGAATTGACAAGGTAGAACTTATTAAAATTAAACACATTTTAAACAAACTTGCTATCAAATAAACATTTAAATGTGCAAATATAAATTAACCATACATCACATAAATATCCTAATATATTATCTTTGTTACTTATGCCCTTTATAGAAATTTGTAGAAATTTAGATTCTTTTAGATGGCTACATTTTATGAAAAAACAAATTAGTCTTTTTCAGGACTTATGTTTCTGTCAATGAAATCTGATATCATCAGCTGCTTTGGAGAATAATTAAGGTCACATAAACCACAACTAGTTTTGCTTAAATCCCTGCTAAAATTTACATTCAACCTTTAATATCAATTTAAACATTATGAGTTTACTTAAATAGATATTGAGTTACTATATTTGATTTGAACTCATTCTTCCATACAGCTGATGATGTCAGGTTTGATTGACAGAAATATGTTCTGCAAAAAGTTAATTCATTTATCATCAAATGTGGTATAAATGATTATAAATTTTATATAGAGGACATATGTAAAATAACATTAATGTATTACAAATTTATGTGATGTACAGATAATAATATATGTATACTGTAATGGTCAGAGAATACATGTTTAGCTTGTTTACATTTATTTAATTGATTCAAGTGCCACCTGATATTAAGCACCAGGAAATACAATATCACACATTTTTTGAAATATATAAATTTAAATAAGCTTTGAAAATATTTTCTTTAATATGATGATGATGATCATTATACATCCACTATTTGCAATACTTGGCTAGATCACATAGAGCATAAATTACTACCATTAAAATGAACATGGGATAAATATGCAGATCAGATAATATTACGTATAAAGAAGTTAACATGTTATTTAAACAAATAACAACAATACTTTATTATAAAATATTATAATTGTCAGACAAAATATAATGTTCATTTCTTTCTTTTTTTAGTTTACATGCATGGTGGAAAACAATAGTTGTTTATAAGGGGTCCAAGGTTTATTTTGATTAATGTTAAACATTAATCTTTCAATTAAAATTTATTGTTCAATTATTTTTTTTATGATTGAACACATTTCCCATATATTAAACTCTTGGCCTCCAATAACAGCAGGATATAATCCTACATGTGGTTGATCCTCACAAATATAATCTATTTATTTATACCAGAAACTTCATAGCATAGTCACACACATACATTTAATATGGGATAATCATAACTAATACACATTTCTTACAATGATAATTCTAGAGAGTGACCCTTTAGTCTAAAATCCAATATAACAATAACACAAGCTAATTATGTGAAGTTAGTTATTTGAGTCCAACTTCAATTTACTAGAAAGAGAAAACCGTGAATAAATTCACCATATAGTGTAAAATAACCATTCAACAGTGACTTGACAATTGCATGTATATAATCATAGTATTCAAAAGGAGAGCTAATTTATGTACAAATGGACTAGATCAAATTTCAAAACAAACCTTTATTATAAAATACTAATAATTATATTATATTCACAATTTTCTTTTTTTAGAATACTTAGACACTTTAAATATTTTATAAACATGCCCAGTTTATCTAACAATTTCACATTATGAAAAGCTTTTGTTATAAAAAAAATGTTAATGAATCGTAAAGATGGAGTAAATTTTTTTTTGTACAAATCTTTTTCTTCAATTTATTCCTGCTTTAATCCATCAATAATGTACTAAAAATAAAATTTAAATGGTTAATATGTTACGATAAAAGTCTAAACAGATTTTTTTTAACTTATGAAGCTAGACTTCCCTGTAGTTCATGGAGGGGTTTTCTTTTGGGCTAATATTTCTACCACAATGGCACATTTTAATTGCTTTTATTTATAAGTTGCTATAATGTCCTTTAGCAAGCTCCTGTTTTTGAAATTTGAGGTTTATATATTGTATCTACATTTGGATTATAGATTTGGTTCACAAAGAGCATGGTCTGGTTCCAGGGATTTAGATTAGATTTCAGCAGTCATCAGTTTTTCCTTTTTTCTATTCAGTTATCATAACGAAGGTTCAATGCAGCATGACAAAATGAGAATACAGAACTAATTTTTAAAAAAAAACTGACCATATATATCTGTATTTTTATATTGGACTATTTTCATCATCTAATATCTGTGTTGAATGTCTTTAGAAAAGTTTAATTTTAGTTAAATATTTCAAAATACAGCTAGAACACCATCATCACAAACCTTCAGAAAAACACTGACCATATATATGTTTTGACATCTTTTTTAAAACTGATTCTTCTCTTTCACATCTTTGATTTTGTTTTCAACACCTTTAGTAATATCCTATTTTTGACACCTTTCTGACGTCATTTTATTTTAATTACAAGAATTTGAAAAACATTTTCATTATTTACTTGATTGAACTTCAAAACTCTATAATTATTAAATTGCTTGAATTTTTTTATTGTTTTTGAATCTCATATCTCAAAACAGATTTAATCTTTTTTTATTAACTTATTTTTAATTTAATTATTTAAAATCTACTTCTTAACTGAGTTGTTTTGCACTACATTTTATAATTTTTTAAATCTTTGATAAGAGCAACAATTTTAGTATAATTTATATAATTTACGAGTTTCTCTCAAATGTAAACATTTTTTAAAAAACTATTTCTTTATTTTAAAATGTGACATTTAATAATTTATTTTAACATTTGCATATTATCTATTTTATTTAAAACTATTTTTTCTATTTTATATAATAATATTAAAAAATTTCTGAATGTATATTTATTAACATCCCTCACAACTCTGAAAACTTGCTCACAGCCATATTGAAGACCACCTGGCTGACACTAAAATAAATAAGACATTATTTATTTCAATATAAATTGTGAAAATATAGTTAAAACAAATGTGTGAAGTTGTCTGGGGTCTTAAAATATGAGATTAAACAGAGTGACAGAAAAATAAATTTTCAATGCAAATTTACTTAAATTTTAGGTGGAATATCATGGCTAGTAATATCTTGCTATGTCAATATATATAGTATTTGAAATGTCCCATAGCTATATTAATCCAGGCACACTCTCCCTTTAAATAAAGAAAGCTCAAATTTTAGGACTCATTCAAAAAGGATAATGGAGTGCTAAAATACGTTAGCTTGAAAGGCTAATCTTTAGTTTATTACAATTTATAAACATAGCGCTATATAAATAAATGCCTCATTTAAAAAGAGAGTGTGGCTGTGAATAATATAGGTATGGGGTCTTTTAAAAATTTTATATAGATTTCAGCTAATGGTATGTATTATTTCAATTTCATATATACATATGAATGTGATAACGTGTAAAATTGCCTTTAAATAGGCTTTTTTTTATATGTCAAAGCATCGGCCAGGAAACGAACCCCAGGACAACTGCTTGTAAGGCATCTGTGCTAACCACTCAACCACCAACGTTTGACTAAATAGGCCTTTGCAATAACTTCTATGACATCACCTCATAGAACAGCAACATAAACATTATTTATCACATTAAGCAGCTTTCCATATTTGATTCAGCTTTTGGACAAAAATAGCTAGATACCAATTTAGATGGATATGAGATAGTTAACTAGCTAGTTATCCACCTAAAAGATCAACCTGATCTGAATTGAAATCAAATTTTACTCAACCTAGATTTAAACCCAGTTCATGATAATAGTATGATGATGAGATAACTCCAGTACTATCTTTCATTTATATGTAATTAGTGCTTGTAAAGCTTGAAAGGAAGAAGAAATGGCCAACGATGAGATGTAAGAATTCTGTCACTACAATAATGAACATGTCATTGAGAAGCATAAACATGTTACTAGTCTGAAGTAATTTAATTCACGTGATTACCGAAAGAGTTTGATTTTCATTTGATGGTAACTACTAATAATTATTAGATTTTTAAAAAAAAAAAATCATCGCTTAAATATGTTTAGTTTATATATATATATATATATTAACTGAAACGCAGGCTTATTATATACCTGTGTCTATATATATGTAATATAGGGTATATGAGCACAGACTTTCACACGACCCACCACTCTCCACTCTATCTAATAACACTGATACACCTATACACATATATGTTGAAAAGATAAACAATCACCAATATACGTATTTCATGCTAATCCAGCAATCATCAGTTGGTCCAGATTATCATCTCCACACATATATACTATAAGTGCTCAGATATATATTAAGATAGACAATCTTCATACTTTAATGGAGAGGCTTCAATCTACTCCACACTCCAACTCTTCAGCCGTCCATCCAATTGAAAATATATTGTTATTGTTTTTCTATTTTATAATTAAAGCCGTAAAAATAATGTTTTTTTTTTTAATATTGGGAATAAATAATAAAATAACTAGTAATTAAATATTGTATGAAGTTTTACAAATAAATAAAATCTCTGAAGGAAATAAGTGCACATCCATTGATTATTTAATTTTTCCTCTCATCAGGTGCCACTGTATAAATCTAATTATTAGAAGAATCTAAACTAATTTAGAATGTTTAACTTTAAGATTAAATCATTTTATCAGAGTATTTTGCAACCAAATATTCTAATTTTCTAATTTTTTTCCCCTTCTATTTTCTACTCTTTTTGATCATTACACGGGTTATGCAAAATGGAAAAAAATCGCTAAATATTTATGTACGATTTAATATCGTCAAAACAATTTTTAAAATATAAATTCTTTTGAATGATTAGGCTTATAAAACTTAAAAGAAAAATAAAATTTCATTAAAAAGATAAGATTAAAAAAAGCATAAATTAAAAAAAAAAATTCCACTCAAAATTGGAAAAAAAAATAAATTAAGAGCAACAGTGGAAGAAAGCTTAAATTTTTTATTAAGCCAAATACATGATTAATACTGTTTAGAATTAATTATTAATTGCAATTAAATACAGTAAATAGAGAAATTAGCTAATATAAAACGCAACAGTTAAATCTTATAATACATCAGAATAATAAATTTAAAAAGAATAGGCTATATTCATTTTTTTTCTCCTCATGTGGCATAGCATCAGACGGGAAGCGAACCCGCTAACCCGGGACAACTGTAAAGCAGCTGTCGCTGACCTCTCGACCACCAATGCTTGACGAGGCTATATTCATTTTGAATATATTTTATGTATAAATGTAAATCTAAACACTGCATTAGTAAAATTTATTGATTATTACAATATTTATGGTGAAATGCAAGTATAATGTATATACTTAACCTAGATATAATTAAATGAGATTTGAACTCAGACCTTTAAGCTTCTGACAGTCACCCACTTTATCCAATATAACTGATACACATGATGACATACATGTAAAAAAGATACATAATCTCCAATATACGTATTTCATGGCGAACGAGCACTCATCAGTTGGTCCGGATCATCATCTCCCCCCCACACATATATAATCAGTGCTCAGTTTATCTTAAGATAGCAAATCTACACACTTTAATGGACAGGCTTCAATCCAATCTTCAACTCTTTTTTTTCTCATGTGTCATAGCATCAGCCGGGAAGCGAACCCGCTAACCCGGGGCAACTGCTTGTAAAGCAGCTGTCGCTGACCTCTCGACCACCAATGCTTGACTACACTCTCCAACTCTTCAGTCACCCATATCACTGAAAATCTAATGATAGAATGCTCAAAAGCCTTGATAATGTCAATATTATAGTCATATTCTTGTTGATCTTAATTCAATCTTATATGTAGGATCTTAATATAATCTTATATGTAGGATCTTAATATGTCCATTTAGATATACAGAGGAATGGGCAGAATACAGGCTGAATATGTAATACTGAAATACAAGTATAATATACTTTAACCTAGAAATAATTAAAGGAGATTTCTTTAAGCTGTCCAGTCATCCTCTTTATCCGATATGAAAACAATTATGATTATAAAGCTAATTAAATTATTATATTCTCTGGTGTATTAGTGAGAAATATATATTATCAGATATTAATTAACCAAAATTTATTAGCCGATTAACAGTGATGATAATAATGGATTGATAATAATTATGATTCACACACAAAAATTTTAGATTTAATAAATATCTATATGATTAGCTAACAAATTTAACATGGACAATAGTTGAAGAGAGATTAGAAAGTTATCAAAATACTATTATTCTTAATGACTTGGTGATTCTGTTAATATGTCTATTTATAAAAAGATCATGCCTTATTTTTGATTTACTGTATGTTATATAAATTTTTCTAAAGTACAGGTTTTTTCATACCTACACTTCTATATCTAATATATAGGGAGTTTGAACTCAGACTTTCACATAACCTTTAACCATCCATGCTATCTCATACCACTGATATACTTGACCACACACATGTTGAAAAGATAAACAATCACCAATAGTCATATTTCATGCAAAACCAGCATTCGTCAGTTGGTCCATATTATCATCTCCACACATCAGTTATAATAATTGAGTATGAACTGATACTAATATTTTATCTTTTTGAATAAATTCATGAATTTTACTGTAAGTAGGTGTTCACAAACTTTATATTGAATGCTTCTACATATAATGTTTGACTATTTCAATCCAAATTTTTTTCTCCCAGTAAATCACTACATTATATTTGACTTTTAAAATTATAAAACCAAAATATCCTTTTTTTAGTTTTTCCAATAGTCCATAAAATAGGAAATTATGTTTAGTAAAGTAATAATTATAATGAAAAATAATTTTATGGCTCATTGCAGTAGAGAGCCAAAATCAGAACCAAAAGTATACATAAAAAACCTAGCTTATTTAGACTGAAGAAATTTATTAGATAATCAATTTTTTAATAAAATACACTGATTATATGAACACTGAAAACATTACATAACAACACATGAGTACCATTTTTTATGTTTACACAAGCTGTCAAACATCACATGATCACCGTTCTTTATGCATACACAAGCTGTTTTCACAGAGGCAAAATTTCCATACAGTAGCACCACTTAGTGCAAGCCAGAGTAATCAATGGATGCAGGATGGTTTGAGCATCAAATCCCTATCTAGTGCCTACTCATCCAATATCCCCAGACTAGTTTCTGGCTTATGGCCTTCATCAGTGAGTATTGCTAGAAGATTGCATTAGATCCTACGATCTAGATCCAGTGCTCTCTGATCCAAGGCTCCTCATGGATGAAAGCCACAAGCTAGAAACTCATCTGGAAATATTGGAAGAGTAGGCACTAGATAGGGATTCTATGCACAAACCTTCCTGCATCCATTAATTACTCTGACTTTCACTAAGTGGCACTACTATATAGACATTTTTGTCTCTGTGTCTTACACAAGCTGCTAAAACAGTAGTAACCTTTCCATACAATTGTGTCATCCTGTGCAAGGTTTAATAGTCTATGGATGCAAGAATACTTGAGCATAAAATCCCTACATAATGCCTATTCATCAAATAGCTCAAGCATAGTAAATAGTAATCATTGATGTTTTAGTAGTTTTATAGCAATTGTACTTACAGGATGATGGTGATTGTGGTTTTTATAAAACCAAAGATACCAAAATGTATATATACTGAACTGGGTTCAGATCTATATGACTATAAGGAAATAAGCTTGAATTGAAAACATTCTCATGTTTTTATTTTGTACTCACAGCTTTATAGTTAATTAAATAGGTAAAAGATGACTACCAGAAGGTTGTAAAGATATAAGTGCAGTGCTCTCAGATCCAAGGCGCTTCACTGATGAAAGCCACAAGCTAGAAATTAGTCTGAGGGTATTAGATATGTAATGGCCAAAACTTCTTGCATCCATTGATTACTAAGGCTGACACAGGGTGGTGCTACTGTATGGACATTTTAACACTGCTGTTACATAACAATATGCTCATATAGGTCTAGTATAATTTAGGTGTATAGTAGAGAGATAGATTTGAGTTCAATCTTCACTTCTGGTTCTTGAGTATCATATGATTTAACATTGAACTGTTAGTTTATTTAATTTTGGAAGTTCTGTAATGTAAAGGTATTGAAAAAGTTTTGCTTTAGGAAGGTTCATACAATTTTAAAAATACACTGGCAAGATTATAAAACTAAACACAACTGGACCATGAAAATAACATCTTCATTGGGTTGAATATGTGGAATGAATGTATGATATGATTTTCTAAAAAAATTATTTGATGGTGAAACTAGCAAAAGATTTTCACGGAAGAGATATATCCTGTTTATGTGATAAATATACTGTTTTCATTGTAAGAGACAATTGAATACTTTGGAGAAATACCATTAAACATGTTATTGAAACAAGAGCCTCAGCTGGGAAGTGAAACCGCTAACCCGGGACAACTGCTTGTAAGGCAGCTGAGCTGACCACTTGACCACCAATGAGTGTATGTCTAAAGAAGTTAAAACAACATCACAAAAATATCAAATAAACAAAATAATGGACGAACATATTCTATATGTGAACATTTTTGAAATTCATAGATTGATTTGTATGATCAGCACAAAACTTTTATAGTGTATATTATTATTAACATCTTCCTCCTTCTCATCATTATTAGTAATAACTGTTTATATTTCCATTTTCTGCTATTTGGCAGATTATTGCTAATTTTTTTTTTGATTTAGAAAACACAATATCTACATCACTATTTGTGGCAATTTATTGCTTTGTCAAGACTCAAATGGTAACATATAGTACGTGTTCAACATTATCTGAAAGAAGGTACAGGTAGTTGTCATAAAGGGAAAGATCAAGCCTAGAGATGTTTAATCTGTGGAGTTGCTGATTTAGATTCTTTATTATAGATTTAAATCCTACCATTACATCAGATGACTCAATTTTGCAATGAATTATGGAGAAATTCCAATTATTATTAGCATTTTATTAAACATTATCGAAGCTTAAACAAACCATTTCAAAAATGCAGGCTAATTTTGTTATTTTGCATCAAAGCATTGATAAGAATAATCAGACTTATTATTTGGCTAGTATTTGTAATGCATATGATAAGGATATATCTTTACTGAAGCATAAAGTAGAGGCATTGGAAAGATTTCAAATGGCTTTTGAAATTGAATTACAAGGTATTCCTTATCAAAATAAAGAATATTTGCCACAAATTGTTTCAAAAATGTTGAATAAGGTTGAAGTTGAGCATTTTTTAAAACAATAATTTAAAGTATTTTGGACAAAAAACTAAATCGATAAAGTCGGGACTTATTATTTATTTTACTCCTTGTAATATGATAGATCATTTTTATGTAAGAGGAAATCTGTTACAAATTGTATCATATTTTACCTCTAAAAATGATGCAGCATATTTATGTTAATGAATGAACTTGGTTACTTGATAGGTTCTTATTCTTCTCCTTTACTTTCTTTGCATTTCTTCATATATTCAAATACATTGCTTACAATAACCCCCTCATATACACTTTAATGCAATTTTTTTAATATACTTCCTTTTTTTGGACAGTTTTGACTGTCCTGCAGTCTTCATCAGAGTGTTCTTAATCTCCTCCACCATAGAGGTTAAAAATGCTCTGATGAAGAATGCAGGATAGTTGAAACTAAAGGAATTACATCAAAAAACGTTTGCATTAAAATATATATGAGGGGAGATATTATAGGCAATGTAAATGAATACTTGATAGATTTTTGTAAAGTGAAGCAAAGGGTACATGAGTCAACACCATGGTATAGAATTTATCCAAAATGGTTTGGTTCATGTCAGAAATAATACCAATTCTTTTCGTATTTTAGTTAAAGATGAAGTGGAATCGTCATTATTATTTTTAATGACTATTTGTAATATATGAATTCATTTTGATGAATCAAATATATATCTAAGTGATCTTCCAATAGAATTTTATAATACATAGTTCTGTCTGAGTCATGAATTTCTTATGGTAAACAACATTTATATAGTATTTATAGAGTGTTCATGTATTGCATTTGTTTGTTTTCACATTATGGGGTATGTTCCAGAATATACTACTACCAACTATATACTACTAATGTTTAATTTTTCTTACTGAAAATCTGTCATTAATTGCAATATATAGTTTATATACTAGTTTCATTATATTTTTTATTTCCGAACTTGCCAAATTATTATCTAACTTACATTCATCCTTTGCCATAATAATTAGAAATATGAATCAAGAAACATAATTCTACTTGTAGATATGTGGATTTTTTTATATAATTACAGTTTTAATCAAGTAAATTTCTTACTGATGCATATAATGCCATCTTGTAAATGTCCACTTGATCATATATTTATTAATGTTATATAAAGAGCTCACAAATAAGCTCTTAACAAGCTTTGCATAGTATCCCCAACCCCAGACTGGTTTCTGCTACTGGTTTCCTCAGTGAGATGCTAGGATATTCAAGCATTAGATTAAAAATACCAGGACAAGCCCCACACTTTATCTACTGGATAACTACTAAAGTAGAAAATTTGAAATTTTCAGACATTCATGTCTTCTTATCTAGCTATCTAACTTAAATAACCATATGGGATTGAACCAAGTTCAGATACACCATATATTTATAACTTTAGCAATATAAAATTGCCCAAGCCTTAAAAGCAAAAAATAAAATTACAAAGAAATCAAGGCATATGTCACATGACCTAATTTAACAAGCTTGTATTACAAATGTTTCTTTGTAATCATATATTTATTAAATTTGATCAGCATTTTAATTATGAATCACTTACCTGAATTACCCATCATGGATCATTTTGAAATTCTTTTGAAATTATCTGCAGCTTATAATAATCCAGTTTTCTATAAGCATGTTAATAAACTATCACATTTTAAATAATTTATTATTGATTCAGAGCTGGAATTATGCTTTTGGTTTGGATATTGTAGTCAGAGCCTTTTTATAATTTCAGAATATTTGTATTTCTTTAATTAATAAAGTGAGTTATAATATTAAATTGAATAAAAAATTTTTTTGTGTTGTTGGGGGGAGGCCCCCCACCCCAGGAGGGGGGGGGGGGGGGGGGGGGGTGGGGGTGCCCCGGAATAAAAGTAAAAAATGGCTACTGCATTAGTTGAATAAAAACATTAATCTGCGAAATTGTTTAAAATGTTTTGTAATAATTAAATTTGTAAAGTACATACTTTTATGCGGATTTTTTAAATGCAATTTTGAAGTTATGCAATTCATGTTTCTTCTTAATATCTTTGTATGTGTTTTTCTTTTATGTGATAAAAATTATTAGATCAGAAGTCAAGCTCCGATAATGCACTATTACTTTAAATATTATAAATTTTGCACACTCACACATCATATTTAAAGTAAGTCCATTTAATAATTTCAATATTTTCAGCACTATATAACAGTACTGTAATAGATTTTATGCAATAAAGACGTTCATAATTCACTTAAAATCAGGATTTCCCCATTTATATACACACATTAAATTTTACAAGATTATAATGTAATTCTGTTCAAACGTTATAGATGCCTATATTATGCATGTTGTTGTTTTTGCATTTTAAATCACATTCTATTTTTGCTTTTTTAAAAAAGAGTACATAATCAATTAATCATTTAGTGTCTGCAAGTAATAAATTTTACAAGATTATAATGTAATTCTGTTCAAACATTATAGATGCCTATACTATGCATGTTGTTGTTTTTGCATTTTAAATCACATTCTATTTTTTCTTTTTAAAAAAAGAGTATATAATCAATTAATCATTTAGTGTCTGCAAGTAATAAATTTTTTTTATAATGTAAATCTGTTCAAACATTATAGATGCCTATACTATGCATGTTGTTGTTTTTGCATTTTAAATCACATTCTATTTTTGCTTTATAAAAAAAGAGTATGTAATCAATTAATCATTTAGTGTCCACACATTTATTTTTAAAAGGTGAGTAACAGTGGTGGCACAATTAAATTTGACAATTAAAAACTAAAATCTTATTTTTAATTGTAATTAACAATTTAAAAATTATGTAATGTGATCTGAAATTAATGTGATGTGAAACAATGAAACTTGGTTTTTAAATGAAATTGAAAATTAAAGACAAAAATAAGAATTAAATTTTTAATTGTTAGTTTTAATTAAATTTTGCCCAACAGTGGTGAGTAGGTGTCTTTTTATTATCATAATTTTATTTTTATTTTAAACTTTTAGTTTACTCTAATGGAGAGAAAAAAACACTCCCAAAAAATGAATTTCTTTGGAAACAAAAATTTCAATTTTAGATCGCACAGCGAAATGGGAAAACAATTTTAGTTTGGGAAAATGTACTATAAGAGCAATTTAAAAAAATGAAGCTGGTGCTAGTTGTATTTTTCTTATGACAAATCTGATGTCTTACCAGT
Organism: Epiperipatus broadwayi; assembly: GCA_028023455.1. Classification (NCBI taxonomy): domain Eukaryota; kingdom Metazoa; phylum Onychophora; class Udeonychophora; order Euonychophora; family Peripatidae; genus Epiperipatus; species Epiperipatus broadwayi. The sequence continues at coordinate 396,811 of JAQFVV010000282.1, read as the reverse complement.
TCACAAATGAACTTGCATATTGTCAAATAGCGATAATGATTAAAATACTGTACATGTATAAAAAAATGTAAAATACTGTAAATTATGCATAAAAATATATTGTTTTGAATAAAATTAAATATTGTAGTTAATAAAAAAAGAAAAAAAAGTTTGTCTTGTATCAATTTTTTTCAAATTTGAAAATTTATTAGTCATATTTTCTTTTCTTATTTTTTTAATGTGAATTTTAGAGTAATTTTATCTTGTTGCTTTGCTTTTTTGCAGTTTTTAAAAATGACAGTACATATCCCCCATTTCTCAAGGTTAATTGAGTCTATTTTTGTGCAGTTTCTTTTGTACGTGTTTTCTGAGGAACCTATCTACCACATAAAATGAGACCCAGGTGTATTAAGGCTATAATCTTAAGATCATGCACCTGAAAAATGACAGTAGGGACCTCTACAAATTTTAACACAAGATTTATTTGCTTTGAAGTGGCTTAATAAATAAATAATAATATTAAAGTAGACATCACATGATCACTATCTCAAACTAGCACATAATTATTATTAAACAAAACAAAACTCTCCATACAGTAGTGCCATTTTGTGCCAACCAGAGTAATCAATGGATGCCAGAAAGTTTGTGCATAAAATCTCTATCTAGTGCCTACTCATCCAATATCCCCAGACTAGTTTCTGGCTTGTGACCTTCATCAGTGAGGAGCCTTGGATCTGACGAAGGCTACAAGCCAGAAACTAGTCTGGGGATATTGGATGAGTAGGCACTAGATAGGAATTTTATGCACAAACCTTCTGGAATCCATTGATTACTCTAGTTGGCACAAGATGGCACTACTGTATGGAGAGTTTTGCTTTGGTTAATATTAAAATAGCTAATTGAAATTATTATATGGAACTTCTTTATAATAAAAAATATTTTTCTGAAATGGAAAAGAACTTTTTGATTAAAAAAATTCTCTAATCAAATTAGAACATGACATATTAGTACATGAAAAAACACTTGCTAATCTTTTTACTAATTTCTTTATGTATATGCCATATGTTGAATCATCTATTAATGATTGGCTTCTATCTTTATTTCAGACTTTTTCTTTTCCCCGGATGTTTCTGATAATCACACTTAATTGATTGTTTAAAAAATGTATGCTCTTCTGTCTTAGATAACTTCAAAAATTGTTAAAGGTAATAAGTTTGCTTTTATACCCATTTTAGTTTATTTATGTAATTTTTCTTTGTCTGCTGTTATATTTTCCAAATGTTTAAAAGTTGGTGTTATTATAGCTATTTTTAAAAAGAGTGATCCGTTAATTACTAGCAATTATAGGCCTATTTCAATCATTTCTGTTTTTGCTAAGCTATTTGAGATGGTAGTTAAGGATAAGGTGATGTCATTTTTGAATATGCATAAAGCGATTTCTTGTACACTAGTTTGGTTTTGTTGCTGGAAAGAGCACCTTGTGTTCTCTTTATAACTATGTATACAATTTAACATTATGAAATTCTTATACATTTATGGTATTCGTATGGTTTTTGGGTTCTTTTTGCCTCATGGTTGAAAAATTATAAATACAGAAAATAAGTGACTAAAATACATGGTCTTATTATTGATTTTAAGATTGATTATCACGGAGCTCTGCAGGAGTCTCTACTTATATTTTTGGTTTACTTTTGCATTAAATGACTTATGGTTTTGCTTATGATATTGCTCTGTCTTGCAATGCTGTTTCATATAATATTCTTGAACAAGTGATTAATAAAATATCTGACATTAATTAGTAACTCACTTGGTTCTCTACTTCTGTATAATTCGTTATTTTGTACACATTTTGTACTTTTGATTTTTATCGTTATATATGACAAAATGCACATCCATTCATGTAATGATTCTTCCTTTCTCATGAACTATTAGTTACTAATCTCTCCTCACCTCTCTGACATTAATCACCTCCATTTTCTGCATCACAGGTTTAATCTTGAGCAGAAATGCTTTGAGTTGGCATGTGTGTTGATAAGTCGAGTCTTGTCAGTTTATGTTAGAGTGTGTGCTACTACTTTATGTACGTTCTATTTTGGTGAAAAAAAAATTCACCCTTATTAATTCATAAATATGAGTGAAAAATGAAAAATTAGCAATGCTGATATGGGCAAAAAGAAATCAAGGTCTCATAATGTCCATACAATTGAGACAAAGATGGAAAATCTTCTGTTTCAATCAATTGCTCGTATAATTTAAGTCAATTGACAATACATTCAATCATGAAAAACCAGAACAAAATTAAGAAATATTTAATAGATCAACAATATATTTCCAAATTCATACACTGTCAAGTTAATTCTCATTATGCTTTTCAACTTATTTCAATGCTATTTATCTAGATCTTATATATAAATGATTGTGTTGCACATGTCTATATATTATATTCCACCTCTTTTTTTTTTCAATTAAAATTAAAAAAATTTAGTTAAAAAATATTTTCAAAGTATGAAAACTTATTATATATTAAAAATTTTTAGAACATTTTTTTTAAAAATAGAAACATAATCCTTAGCAGAAATATATACTACACCTGGGTCTCATTTTATGCGGATTATTTTAATACGATTTTGAAGTTATGCGATTCATGTTTCTTCTTAATATTTTTCATATTTCACTATATTTATTAGATATCAAAAAATTTAACTTATTTTGACTTGAAATACTTTTTTTTTCTTTTCAAAAATGTAACATTATATTAGCAGCTAATGTGAATATGGCCTGAAGCTATATTGAGAATATTAGCTTCTATGTAAATAACCTACTTATACTAATGAGTAAATAATAATAATAGATTTATATTTACATATAAAAATATCGCAATAAATATTCAAAAAATTTAAACTTTTAAAACATATTTAGCTATATATAACAGAAATAAATAATCTTTTAGATTTTTAAAATAAAAAAATGAAGATTTTATAAACTGAAAATAATCTTTCTAATGATAATGTATAATCTTTTTGTTTTGATTGCGATCTCATGTTTTTAATATAGAAACAGATAACCATTAACACAGCACAAGACTGAAAGTGGCACAAGTTGCACACATCACATCACGAGTAAAAATAAAGTGACTAACAGGTTTCTCTGGGCATAATTGCTGAGAGATTTTTGATTTCGTTTAAGGAGAAGCCACAATACATCACATCAAATCTGATTTCTTACCAGTTTACAAATGAATGCTAGTGGTAATGATTAAAATATGTATGAAAAATGTCAAATTAAATACTGTAGTTAATAAAAAAAGTAAAAAAAGTTTGTCTTGTATTATTTTTTTTCAAATGTTTCAATTTTTTTATTAGTCATATTTTATTAGCTTATTTTTTAATGTGAATTTTAAAGTAATTTTTCCTTGCTGCTTTGCTTTTATGCGAATTCTGAAAATTACAGAACCTATCCCTCAGTTTTCAAGGTAAGTTAAGTCTATTTTAATGCAATTTTTTTTAATGCGGGTTTTCTGTGGAACCTATATACCACATAAAATGACACCCAGGTATATATACAACATAAATAAAATGCCTGTTAATTAAAACAAAATTGTAATTATAATAATAAATTTAATGCTAACAAACTATTATAAACAATATATATATATATATATATATATATATATATTGAAATTCCCTTTTTGATGTTTTTTACATTACTCTACTCATGCTGGCATCAGCATGGGATTTGGGCTTTCCATCATCAGATCATTAATGATATGAATGGCTGAAGAGTTGGAAGTTGGAGTAGATTGAAGCATGTCCATTAAAGTGTGAGGATTTGCTATCTTAATATAAAAAAAAAAACTGAGCACTGATTATATATATATAAGGAGGTAGTTAATTTCTGACTCTTTTTTCGTTTATGTAAAACAAATCTTACACTTGTTCGGCGGTTTTGGTATAGCGCCATCTTTTGGACATAAATAACAAGTGATAGCAGGTTACGTGATTAACTTGTATTTGTTTTTTCATAAATGTACCTTTAGAGTTTTCTTGCAATGATATATATTGCAGAGACTTTGATTATATGGTGATTCTGAACTGAGATCAGACCCATATAAATATCTAGCTTGCTAGGCTGGGTTTGAAGACTTTACCGGTCTGAAAAATTCACGCTTGCAATCTGATAGAAACGTTTTGCATAAACACTTGAGAGTCAGTGTTTAGATCTAGTTTCTATACTCTATCCCCCACTGAGGATAGCAAACCAGCTTGAAATCAGCTGATCTGGGGGTGAGCAAATGAAGGAGGTAGTTAATTTCTGACTCTTTTTTCGTTTATGTAAAACAAATCTTACACTTGTTCGGCGGTTTTGGTATAGCGCCATCTTTTGGACATAAATAACAAGTGATAGCAGGTTACGTGATTAACTTGTATTTGTTTTTTCATAAATGTACCTTTAGAGTTTTCTTGCAATGATATATATTGCAGAGACTTTGATTATATGGTGATTCTGAACTGAGATCAGACCCATATAAATATCTAGCTTGCTAGGCTGGGTTTGAAGACTTTACCGGTCTGAAAAATTCACGCTTGCAATCTGATAGAAACGTTTTGCATAAACACTTGAGAGTCAGTGTTTAGATCTAGTTTCTATACTCTATCCCCCACTGAGGATAGCAAACCAGCTTGAAATCAGCTGATCTGGGGGTGAGCAAATGAAGGAGGTAGTTAATTTCTGACTCTTTTTTCGTTTATGTAAAACAAATCTTACACTTGTTCGGCGGTTTTGGTATAGCGCCATCTTTTGGACATAAATAACAAGTGATAGCAGGTTACGTGATTAACTTGTTTTTGTTTTTCATAAATGTACCTTTAGAGTTTTCTTGCAATGATATATATTGCAGAGACTTTGATTATATGGTGATTCTGAACTGAGATCAGACCCATATAAATATCTAGCTTGCTAGGCTGGGTTTGAAGACTTTACCGGTCTGAAAAATTCACGCTTGCAATCTGATAGAAACGTTTTGCATAAACACTTGAGAGTCAGTGTTTAGATCTAGTTTCTATACTCTATCCCCCACTGAGGATAGCAAACCAGCTTGAAATCAGCTGATCTGGGGGTGAGCAAATGAAAGAGGTAGTTAATTTCTGACTCTTTTTTCGTTTATGTAAAACAAATCTTACACTTGTTCGGCGGTTTTGGTATAGCGCCATCTTTTGGACATATATATATATATATATATATATGTGGGAAATGATAATCTGGACCAACTAATGAATGCTGGTTTAGCATGAAATATATATATTGGTGATTATTTATTTTTTCTACATGTGTGTGATCATGTATGTCAATTGTATGAGACAGTGTGGATAGTTTGTGGATGCTTGAAAGTCAGAGTTCAAATTCCCTATATTACTCTACTTTTGTACATTTTAACTTTCATACACATTTTAAAAAAACAATTAATTACAACATAGAGGACCACCTGTAAATTGTTTTATTGTCAATCATAATACAATGAGGGTTATCTATTTTTTTATAAATTCTCTTCACATTCACTTAATATAAGTATTTGTATTTAATATACAGTTCAGACTAATAGTATTTGCACTTGTAGTAATATCATTTTTGCTATTTAGGTGTTTTCATTGATTTGAGGTTATCTATGTGAAGTCATATAGTCAACATATGTTCTTGGTTATACAAGCTTAATTACTTGTTTTATTATTTAGTGAAGTTCCTCTAGGTCTCCTTTGATGATCTTGCTTAGTAGCAAAGCATATTGTGTTATAATATTTCTATTTGGGGTAGATGTACAGTTTATTCACTATCCTCATTACTTTACAAATAAATCATGAGTATTACTTTTGGTAGGCTTAGATTGATTTCTGTGCATGATATTTATAATAATTCTTTGTATAGTCTGCAGTTAAAAGTTGTAAGCATGATTATTGATGTATATTGACATAATTCATTATTATATTGTAAAGTGTCTGTTGTAAATGCCCACTTAGCAAAGAATGTTTAATAGACATTGATAAATTTTTATTTAAAATGTGATCATAGGCAATTAGTTGCAATGGTATCAGATTAAAACAGGCAAAAACTCGCTATACGTATTGCCACTGACTGCAAGCTAGAGTAATCAATGGATTCCAGAAGGCCCCATCTCGTGCCTCCTCATCCAATATTCCCAGACTAGTTTCAAGGCTCCTCACTGAAGAAGGCCACAAGCCAGAAACTAGTCTGGGGATATTGGATGCATAGGCACTAGATGGGGATTTTATGCACAAGCCTTCTGGCATTCAATACGTATAGTGAGTTTTGCCTGTTTTAATAACGGTTATAAGCAAGCATAAGAAATGGTGATCATGTGACATTTAATGATATCAGACTGTTTAACTTTGCTGACTCTTTAATAGATGTTAACCATTGATCATTTTATGTATTTAAGAAATATTTGCAACTTTAGTTATTGTATGATCTGTAATAATATTTGTATTATTATTGTTTTAATATTTGTATGTATTGTACTTGATTAATGTGCAAGTATTCTTTGTTTTTAAGTGTGTGTGTGTGTAATTAGTTTTATATCTATTTATTTTCTACATTAAGTCTTATTGTTTATATTAGTATGTTATTTTTTGTATTTTCTTTTTAGATTACTAATGTACATATGTTATCCTATTATTATTTTTTTTGTAACTATTTTGAAATATAATAACTCTTATGACCAACTCCTCACTCAAGTTCTTATGGTCTGGAGTTAGTCTATATATTTTATTTTCCTGAATGTTCGTGATAATGGTATTTTAGACGTGATAATGATGTTGGACTCTTTCCATTATCTATCGTTAAATGTTGAATGTCTAGAAAATTTTAAACTTTATTTAAACTTTTTTTAAATACAAAAAACTGTTATTAATTTACACACAAAGATAATGCAGGTTAGTACATTATACACTTAAAGTCAGGTTATTCTCCAACTCTCTTAGGTAAGTATATGAAATTTCCACTGACTGTTACCTTCAACAGAATAGCTCGGTTTGTTAGAAAGTTGCCTTAAAATTCAATATTCAAGAATGTAAAGGTGTAAGTTTGGCTCCTATGCTAGTATTGTCATTGGTCATTCCAGCAACACCTGGAGAAGAGCAGAGAGTAATACCAATCGAAATGATGTGTATTTTACTAAAATGTGTTGTCCTTTGTGTGTTACTACAAACAGTTAATTTATAGTTTGAAAAGTTTAAATAAGGTTCGAAATTTCCAAAACGTTCGGCATTTAATGATAGATGATGAAAATAGTCTGACACATTATCACATCTAATATACCCTCATCACAAACCTTCAGGCACATAATAAAGTGGTATAAACGGGATTCCAAGAGATCATAAAAGACCCAGAAAGAGACCACATGTGAGATGGATGGATGAAATAAAAAAGGGTGCAGGGGTGATGTGGAGAAGAGAAGCTAAAGATCAGAGAAGATGGATTGAACTTAAAGAGACCTTCATCCTACAGTGGATTGATAATGATTGATGATGATGATGATAGACTTACTTGTCATTAGCTTTTAAATTATATATTATATGATATATGTAATATATTATATGTTTAATAAAATATATATATATTATATTATGCTTTTTTAAGTTTTTCTTAGAATTGGAATAGTTATACTTATTTACCAATGGCTGCTTATTATTATTATTCAGTGCCACCTTGTGGCCGTTATGTAGATTAAATTTGTTTCTATCCACACTAAACTTTGATTGTCCGATGTTTTAGTTTGCCTATATTTAACCATTGTGACTTTATCTATTGATCCAAACTGGAGCATTATTGACTATTTGATTACTCAACATATTCAAAATGCTGATATTATTATGGTTTGTGTAAATTTTCTCATACAACCAATTATTTTAAATTGTGTAAACTGAAAATCGCACTTGCATTGTTTAATTGATAGAATTTATAAATAAGATGTTTTATTATATTTCAAATCTAACAGAGAGAAATCATTTTTATAAAATATAATTTTAGTTAAAAATTGTAACTTTATTAAAAGTTTTACTTTATTGTACCAAAACATAAAAAACTCCCCTTCTATGTTAAATCTTAAGATATTTAGATGTTTAAAAATGATACACATTTGTTATTGTTGAAATATATTAATAATGTTTATGTCATTATTAGACTAGAGATGAACAATATTTCTGTACTGTAATTTTCACTATACCACTCTCATGCAAGATGAGAACTGGCTTCTATACACTTTTAATACTTTGTGGAGGGGTGTAACCATAAACATATAACCAAAGACATATGAAAAAGATGTATGATCCCCCAAAGTGCATGTTTCGTGCTGCAGCAGCACTCATCAGTTGGCCCAGATCATAATCTCTTTCATATATTTTTATCATTGTTCAATATATAGAGATTACATAGATAACCAATTATTATAGTTTAATTAATGAGTGTCAAACTTACCAACCTCACAACTGTGACCTAAACCACTTAATAGAAGTATATTAATCATTTTTATTAGCCATTCAATAGACTACAAATTATCCACTTAAAAATAATATTTCTGTAGGGTAATTTTCATGACACCACTCTCATGAAAAGTAGGGACTGATTTATATCCATTTTTTTGTAGAGGGATATAATCATAACTATATGATCAAAAACATGTGAAAAAGACATATGCTTCTTAAGATGCATGTTTTATGTTGAATGAGCATCTTGGGGATCACACATCTTTGTCACATGACCATATGTTTATTATGTTTCTTGACAAGATGTTAAAGCAGATAGAAACCAGTCCCTACTGTGCATGAAAGTGGTATAGTGAAAATTACACTACAGAAATATTATTCATTTGTTGTTGCAGAGTTTGCTTTAACATTCCAGTACTGTCACAGATTTAATTGCGGGTCCCTGGTGAGATTTTTTGTAACATCTCAATATTTGATTTTAGAATTAATTGTGAATCTATGGCAGAATTCAATAAATTGAACTTGATTTGGTAGCGATATAGCTTTGCAAACAAAAAAAATCTAAAAATTTATATTTGAGTTTGTAAATATTGAAAATAAGAGTTTATAATGACAACTATAGATACTTTCATCACTGAACAATTGGCAGGGTGGAGTGACTTTTATAAAACTAATGAAATGTTTTTAAATTGGAATATGTATTCAAAATGCCACCAAATTTAAAGTTGATTTTGGTTAAATTAATCAAAATTTTGCTCTAAAATGTTAAAATTGTTTTCTAATTTGTAGAATATCTCAAATGACTCTAAAATAGTGTCACCAATGGTGTATTAGCAATAATTTTTATAAGGTGATATGATCAGAAAATCATGATTTTCTTTGTTAATATTATTGTAAAAGTTCTTATGTACTATATTTAAAAATAATATATATATAAAATAACGGTGTAATAATGTATATTTTTAACTTTTAATAATTATTATACTAATATTATATAAAAATAATCATGAATTTTAATAAACTTTGAAAAAAAAATAACATTTTTTATTAATTCCAAAAACATTCTTGAAACAACTATGCAAATTATATGAATTTGATTTACAAAGTAATATTCAATCAACAAGAAGGTAGGGCTAAAACGTTTTGCCTTTACTGCTACTTTATGATACTGCCCTCTTTTGACTTTTTAATTAATTAAAAAAAATCAGTATTTTAAAACTGCAAAATATTACCATAAATGACTATACAAACACAATTTTTAAAAAAGTACAATTACAATGGTTTTTTTTTTATTTCTCTGACTAAAGAACTCCATGGTCATGTGAGTGAAAGTTAAAATATGAAGTGTACACACACACACACACACACATATATATATATATGCATTACTATTAATATATTATATATAGAGTTAGTTAAAAACAAACTCTTATGAAGCTTCAAAAATACCCTCAACCTCAGACCGTGGTTTCTGCCTCTAGTGTCATCAGTGAAGTGCTAGGGAATAAAAATACTAGAACTAGTCCAGCATTTTATCAATGCCTAACTATTGAGAAGAAAATCTGAAACTTTCAGACATTTAAATGTCCAAAAATCCAGCTATCTAACTCAAATAGCAGTATGGGACTGAACTAAGTTCAGATACACCATATATTAATAGCTCTAGCAATATAAAATTGCCAAAGCATTAATAGCTAAAAACTAAAATTAAATTGATAAAAAATCAAGTCAGATGACCTAATTTTAATAAAGCTCCTACTTAAAAATGTTATATATAGAGTAAGTTAAAAACAAACTCTTATGAAGCTTCAAAAACCCTCAACCTCAGACCGCGGTTTCTGCCTCTAGCATCATCAGTGAGGTGCTAGGGAATAAAAATACTAGAACTAGTCCAGCATTTTATCAATGCCTAACTATTGAGAAGAAAATCTGAAACTTTCAGACATTTAAATGTCCAAAAATCCAGCTATCTAACTCAAATAGCAGTATGGGACTGAACTAAGTTCAGATACACCATATATTAATAGCTCTAGCAATATAAAATCGCCAAAGCATTAATAGCAAAAAACTAAAATTAAATTGATAAAAAATCAAGTCAGATGACCTAATTTTAATAAAACTCCTATTTAAAAATGTTATATATAGAGTAAGTTAAAAACAAACTCTTATGAAGCTTCAAAAATACCCTCAACCTCAGACCACGGTTTCTGCCTCTAGCGTTATCAGTGAGGTGCTAGGGAATAAAAATACTAGAACTAGTCCAGCATTTTATCAATGCCTAACTATTGAGAAGAAAATCTGAAAGCTAGAGCTATTAATATATGGTGTATCTGAACTTAGTTCAGTCCCATACTGCTATTTGAGTTAGATAGCTGGATTTTTGGACATTTAAATGTCTGAAAGTTTCAGATTTTCTTCTCAATAGTTAGGCATTGATAAAATGCTGGACTAGTTCTAGTATTTTTATTCCCTAGCACCTCACTGATGACGCTAGAGGCAGAAACTGCAGTCTGAGGTTGAGGGTATTTTTGAAGCTTCATAAGAGTTTGTTTTTAACTTACTCTATATATAACTAGGAGCTTTATTAAAATTAGGTCATCTGACTTGATTTTTTATCAATACTATTAATATATTATGTATTGCAAATATTTATATTTCCTTTATGTATATATTTTTTATACATTTATATACTGTTTAACTTTTTTTTGTTTATATGAATAATTTTGGTCCAGTGGAAGAGCAATTATTTGCTACCATTTGCTGAATTGTGCTGTATATATATATATATCAAAACTACCCCAAATCTAAAATTAAACCAGACCAGCATAAAAATAATATTAAAACACAACCTAAGGTTTCACTGCTACAAGCAGACTTCTCAAGTGTAAAGAACTACTAAAAAACTACACAATATATATACTATTAAAAACTACCCACAAATCCATTCACTTCCCATCCACCCTTAATATTAAAAGAACTCTTACATAAGTTAATTGCTTCAGAATAATAAATTTTCAATAATAAAGACTTTTTAATTCTTCTTTTGATTTCATTTCTCTCAAAGAAGACAACCTTAGCTTCATCAAAATCAATAGTGTGGCCTGTATCTTTTTCATGGACATACAAAGCAGAACTAAGATATCTATTTTTAACTCTACTTTTATGAACCTTTATTCTTTCATTTAAACTCAAACTACTCTGACCTATGTAAACCTTTTTACAAATAAACAAGGAATAAAATATACTACACCAGGAATAGTCTTTCTATCAAAAACTTCTTTTGTATTATTTAATAAATTATTCAATGTAACACCCCTTTTCCAAGCAATTTTCTTATTTTCAAACAATTTACTATTTCTACACACAATTTTATAAGAAGACAATTTAAATGGCAAAGAAATAAAATCATATTTTTCTTTAACCTTTACATCCTTACAAATATTACTATTAAATAAAATACTTTTAACCAATTTATCAGAGTATCCAACACTCAAATAATCTTTATAAAATTGATATTTCTGAAACAAAGCTACCCCACTAGAATTATTTAATTTAATATTCCTATGACAATAATTCCTTAAAGCAGCTACTTTATGAGATACAGACTGATAGCTATCAGGTTTAA